>CM035123.1:31392702-31655202 GCA_020205555.1 Panax stipuleanatus
GCCAACTTTGGATAAGTAGGGTGAAATAAGTGTGGAAGAAATAGAGCAAGGGAAAGTATGAGAAAAATATGCGGAAAAGGAATAAGTGGTTACACCGATAGTCTACCCACCACCACCATTTCAACAACGGATCCAAAAATAGAAATTGGAGAAATAGTTCACCAAGTTTCTGGAAAGTGTTCAAAAAGTTACAAATCAACATCCCTTTGCGGAGGCATTAGAGCAGATGCCTAGTTATGCCAAGTTCATGAAGGATATTTTGTAAAAGAAAAAGAAATTAGAGGACTTTGAGACTGTGGCATTAACGGAGGAATGTAGTGCGATATTGCAAAAGAGGCTTCCACCAAAGTTGAAAGATCCGGGTAGTTTCACCATCCCATGTAAAATAGGGAGTTTGGCCTTAGCAAGTGTCTATGTGATTTAGGTGCCAATATAAACCTCATGCCACTTTTAGTTTATACTCTGTTAGGTTTACCGGCACCTAAATCGACAAATATTTCCCTACAGCTGGCGGATAGATCAGTAACATATCCACAGGGATTTGTGGAGGATGTTTTGGTAAAAGTAGACAAGTTCATCTTCCCAGTGGACTTCATCATATTAGACTATGAAGACGATAAGGATATTCCAATAATCCTTGGGCGACCATTTTTGGCAACCGGTAGGACCCTCATCGATGTTCAGAAAGGAGAGTTGACCATGAGGGTGCAAGATCAAGAGGTAACCTTCAACGTCTTTAAAGCTATGAATTTCCCAAAGTGAACGAGGAGTGTTTCCGGATGGACATTATTGACAAAAATGGTGGGTGATGAACAACATCGGATACTAAGTACCGACCCTCTAGAATCAGCACTGATGGAGACTATGATAGAGATGAGCCAGAGTTATCAGAATATTTGCAGTTGTTAGTGGCACATCATAGAATGAACTTATTCAAGTTACCGTTTGAGCCATTGGAATCAGCAAAAACTTCATCAGCAAGGATGAAGACGTCTCTAGAGGAACCACCGGCACTAAACTCAATCCCTTACCCAATCACCTCAGGTATGCTTATTTGGGTAATTTATCTACTTTACCTGTTATTATTGCATCTTCAGTTAACGAACTGCATAAAAGTAAGCTGTTAAGAGTTCTAAGAGAATACAAGTATGCTATTAGATGGACTATAGTCGACATCAAAGGAATCAACCGTCATTCTGTATACACAAGATCTTGATGGAGGAGGATGGCAAGCCAACAGTGGAACAACAGAGGAGGCTCAACCCAATAATGAAAGAGGTAGTGAAGAAGGAAATCTTAAAATGGCTGGATGCTAGAATTATCTATCCAATTTCAGACAGTGCATGGGTGAGCCCGATTCAATGTGTTTTGAAGAATGGTGGGATGACGGTAGTGAAGAATGAAAACAACAAACTGATACCGACAAGGACAGTGACCGCCTGGAGGGTTTAGCTGAATAAGGCGACCAAGAAGGATTATTTTCCCTTGCCTTTCATTGATCAGATGTTGGACAGACTAGCTGGACATGAGTACTATTGCTTATTAGATGGTTATTCCGGTTACAACCAGATCGTCATTGAACCAGAGGATCAAGAGAAAACGACGTTCACATGCCCCTATGGCACCTTTGCCTTTAGAAGGATGCCATTTAGCTAGTGTAACGCACCGGCGACCTTCCAGCGTTGCATGATGGAATTTTTTTCAGATATGGTAGAGCACAATGTTGAATTATTTATGGATGACTCTTTAGTATTCGGAGAATCTTTTGATAGGTGTCTCGAAAATCTAGTCCTGGTGCTGAAAAGGTGTGTTGAGACGAATCTGGTGCTCAACTGGGAAAAATGCCATTTTATCGTCCAAGAGGGGATAATACTTGGACATAATGTTTCTAGAAAAGGTTTGGAAGTCGACCGGGCTAAGTTAGAGATAACTATAAATCTGCCACAGCCGACTTCAGTAAAGGGTATTCAGAGTTTTCTCGGGCATGCTGGATTCTATCGATGGTTTATCAAGGACTTCTTCAAAAATCATGAAACCGTTATGCAGTTTATTAGAGAAATACATCCCGTTTAAATTCGATGAAGACTGTCTAGCGGCGTTTGAGCAATTAAGAAGAAGCTAACCACAGCCCCCGTGATCATAGCACTGGATTGGACAATGCCATTCGAGCTCATGTGTGATGCCAGTGACTATGTAGTAGGAGCAGTTCTTGGACAACGACGGGAAAAAATCTTTCATGCCATCTATTATGCGTGCAAGACACTGACTGATACACAGTTAAACTACAGAACCACTAAAAAGGAATTACTTGAAGTTGTGTATGCCTTTGATAAATTTTGCTCGTACTTGGTGGGGACTAAGGTGGTGGTTTACACAGATCACTTGGCCATCCGATATCTAATTAAAAAGAAGGACGCAAAGTCGAGACTTATTCACCGGGTTTTGCTTCTCCAAGAGTTTGATTTAGAGATTAAGGATAGGAGGGGGACAGAGAATCAGGTGGCTGACCATCTTTCGAAGCTAGAAAATTCGAATCAGGACAAGACAGACAAGGTAGTGATCAACGAGTCTTTTCCAGATGAACAATTATTTTAATCCATGGTGAGTTCCTGTGGTATGCGGATTTTGCGAATTACTTGGTAAGTAATATTCTCCCACCAAATTTGATATGCCAACAAAAGAAAAAATTCTTACATGATGTGAAGTTGTATATGTGGGATGAACCATATCTGTTCCGACAGTGTGCTGACGGATGATTCGGCGGTGTGTGCCGGAAAGTGAAGTAGAGAGTATATTACAGGCATGTCACGCCTCATTATATGGGGGACACTACGGTAGAAAAGGAATGGCCCCAAAAGTACTTCTAGCAGGCTTCTACTGGCCCACTTTGTTCAAAGATGCACATTAATGCGTGAAAAACTGCGATAGATGTCAAAGAGTGGGAAATATTTCTAAGCAGAATGAGAGGCCTCTCAATATGATTTGGAAGTCGAGGTTTTTGATGTATGGGGAATTGACTTCATGGGACCATTTCCGTCTTCGTTTAGTAATTTGTACATTCTATTGGTAGTAGACTATGTATCTAAATGGGTGGAGGCAGTTGCACTACCGACGAATGATGGAAAGGTGGTTTTGAAATTCTTGCAAAAGAATATCTTCACATGATTTGGTACCCCGAGGGCAATCATCAGTGATGAAGGGAGCCATTTTTGCAACAAGTACTTCACCGCTCTCTTGATGAAGTATGGGGTCAACCCTATAATAGCCACAGCCTATCACCTTCAGACGAGTGGCCAAGCCGAAGTCTCTAACCGAGAAGTGAAGAGAATCTTGGAAAAGGTCGTGAATCTGAATCGGAAAGAATTGTCACTGAAATTAGACGACGTTCTGTGGGCGTATCTGACCGCTTACAAGACCCCGATAGGCATGTCTCTATACAGTTGGTTTACGAAAAGGCGTGTCACCTTGCGGTGGAACTCGAACATAAAGCTTATTGGGCAATTAAGAAACTGAACTTTGACTTATCAGCAGCAGGGGAAAAAAGATTGTTACAAATCAATGAGTTAGATGAATTCCGCCTGCAAGCATATGAGAATTCAAAGTTGAACAAGGAAAAAGTCAAGAAATGGCATGATCATAAGATAATGGACAGAAAGTTTGAACCGGGACAATTAGTATTGCTATTCAACTCTCGAATGAAACTTTTTCCCAGAAAATTAAAATCTAGGTGGTCGGGGCCATTTACCATAAAGATTGTATTTCCACACGACGCCGTTGAGCTATTTGGTCGGGATCCCACAGAAACATTCAAAGTGAACGGGAAATACCTCAAGCATTATTGGGGAGGTGACATCGATCACCAAGCAACCGCAGTCGACCTGTCTGAACCAATTTAAAACAGGGAGTAGTCAGGCTGACCGACTTAAAATCATGCGCTCGATGGGAGGCAACCCATCTTTTACTTTCATTTTTCATAAATAGATATTAATTAATGTAATAATGTATATTAAATAGTAATCTTCCTTAAGAATGCATGTTTGACAATGTCAGGTTATTCGATAAAGGTATAGACCAACAATAGAAACACTTCCAGCAAAATCCGAATGGGGCAAACAATAAATAGCATCAGGGAGTGTATTCAAGCCTATTCAGTAGGAAAAAGGGCAAAAAAAAATAACTTTTCAAAGTTCCTATACCCGCCCTAGCGGGCAGACCAAGGAAAAATGGCCCGCCCCCGCGGGCTTGTACTCTGTATGGTACCCGCCCCCGCGGGCTTGTACTCTGTATGGTACCCGCCCCCGCGGGCTTCTAGAAAATAAAACTCCTTCCCCGGCCGGGGTCCGGCATTTTTAAGTTTTAAAACCCTTTTCAACACTCTAATTAGGCCATTCCAACACAAGAGCTCAAGCCTTACGGTTGAAAAATCATATCCACACTCCATTTTGACCCCTCCAAAGCTTCAATCAATTGGAACTTTAATCACCAACAATTCCTTCATCTTGGAACATCAAAAAATCATCTGTCAAACTTCAACATTCAACACCAATTCAAGTTATTCTTAATTGGGTTTTGAATTTTGGGTTATCTGTTTTGGAGTTCTAAGTTACTATTGAAAGTGGTGTTATTGCTATATATATCTTGCCTGCGTGGGTTGTGTGAAACAAATTTTTTAGGGAAAGCAAAGAAACCAACATCACCAACCTCAACCTATATTAGTCTTGCCCACCACCTGTTTGACAGAAAAGCTTCAACCAAACAATCCTCAAAACGTAGTTGATTTTGATCAATTAAACGTCATGCCACAGAGAGCACCAAAGCAACAAAAGGCTGAGGGATCTTCCACCCAAGCTCGGATATTTGATAGAAAGAAATTTTGGAGTGAGGCCGCCGCCGACAAATTTGATTATTTGGTGGGAAAGAAGTTAACTCCCGAGCGTGGCCTATGCCCAGCTCCGTCGGATGGGGAAATTTCACTTCATATTCTAGATCAAGCCTGGGACACTTTCATGGATCAACCTGATGCAACAGTGGTGGCTGTAGTGAAAGAGTTTTATGTGAACGCTGAGGACATAGCCCCGTTCAAGGCATTCGTCCGTGGGAAATTGGTTGATTTCAGTGCCGCGGCAATTAGTGACTGCTATAATCTCCAACCACCGACCATTTATCAATATACTGAGTTCAGAGATAAGGGGCCTGATTATGATGAAATCCTCATAGAGATTTGCAAGCCGGGCACAGTGTGGACACCAGGCAAGAAAGGGGGCACGTTGATCATGATCTCTAGCTTCAGCCTTTACGAGAAAGTTTGGTATTCATTCCTCTGTGCCAAGCTCCTACACATACAGGTGAGGTCACCAAAGAAAAAATCTCCCTCTTGTATGCTATCATTAATGATTATAACATCGACAACGGGTCAATCATCAGTTTCTCGATTCGCTCATGTTTGAGAGGATTACTGTCGGGAGGTTTGCCACATCCATTACTGATCATCGGGTTGTGCCGCCGTGCTGGTGTCTGGTGGACGGATGATGAGCTGACTCAGCAGCCACTCCAGAAGCTAGACACGAGGATGATTGCCAGATTCTACTGCTGGCCAGTGGCACCTCCACACCCGTGCGTCTAGGCTTCATTTTCCCTTCAGACGCGGATGCGGGGAGGGGAGAGGCCAGGGCTACGAATCATGTGCTGACTGAGGAAGATGCATTGGAGGCAGATCGACTGCCTGCAGTGGGAGATGCAACTATGTCGAGCACGCTTAGCTCTGCGAAGTTTATGTTCAGTTACCAGTTCAAAGCTCTGCAGCAGCAGTTGGATGACCATCGCTGGGTGGACGACAGAAAGAAAGACCAGTTGGCGGCGCGGCAAAGCCACATATTCGACACACAGAACTAGTTCAATGCCGCGGTCACTGAGGCATTTGCCAGACTGAACACTTCTGTCGATCCTATCTAATTTCCAACCCCACAGCCACTGTACGGTTATCCACCTTCAAATTCTGATGTGGAGGGGGTTGAGCCAGATACTTGAGTGTCAGGGAAGTCCTCTAAGCGTTAGTTTCTTTATTTTTCATCAATGAGGACATTATGATACTTTAGTTTGGGGGTGTTATGTATATTCTTATTTATCATGATAGGTTAGCATTGCATGATAGTAGTAGTTTATTACTTGCATGAGTAGGGTGGTTAGTTAAGTGTTTTATTCTTATTTTAGTTAAGTGTTTTTATGCTTATAATTTTTTTTGAAAAATCATAAAATATCAAAAATAGTCGTTAGTTAGGATTGCATGAGTCAAGTATGTCAGTTTGTATGAAGTAACCTTAGCCAGTGATGAGACTGGACTTACATAGAATGTGACCAGTAAGGATAGCTAGGATATATATTTAATTTCAGACCTTTACATGAATCGTTGCCTGTTTGACACTATTTTACCGGTGAGCACATTAGGATAGCAATGTAGTCAACTTAGGTCAAATAGTCACATAATTGACGTCTTGAACAAAAATTATGCTTTAATGACAGAAATTCAGTGAACTGGTAGTAATGACTAAGATTAGACTGAAACCTAAGTTTAGGGGAAGATATGGGAGCTGTTTGAAAGAAAGAAAAGAAAAATGAAAAAAAAGAGGAGAAAAGATGAAAAAGAGAAAAAAAGAAAAGAAAATTATGAATAAACACCGTGACTCATTTAGTTTTGTGGCCTTTGATACTTGAGTAAGTACGCCCTAGGGGATGTCTTTAAACCCAACGCCCTAAAGCCATTTGGTTTGGGAGTCATTGGTCGAAAGCTCGCTACATGGGTATCACTGAAAAGCCTAAGGGAACTAGACATTTCACAGTTATGAGTAAAGTAGAAGTACATGAAAACGAGCAAAATTTCCCTGTAGATGAATAAAGATAGAAAATCTCCTTTAGTGACTTCTGACTTGGTTGACGTTGAGTCTAGTTTGCATTTACCTTGTTTACGCTATTCCTTGAGTTAAAGCTGTATTTTCTTTCTAAGATGCGTATTTTGTGATATATTTGAACTTTAGTTGATCATATTGTTATCGGGCACACACACACTGCAGTGGTGTTAATAGGTAGTGATTTATAGATTGGTTTGAATTGCGGATATGTCTCTGGTTGGATTTGTGTTTATATCTGTTGTGATTTCTCTGAGATAATATTGGTTAACTTTATATTATCTTATAGTTGCATTCATATTAATTGTATTTATTCGAACTTGCTTTGTGTTGCTTGAGGACAAGCAAAGTCTTATGTTTGGGGGTATTTGATGAGTTGGATTTATATCTACAAATCGATGTCCTTTATAACTTGATTCTTGGCTACTTTGAGTAGTTTTTGTATCATCTTACTTCGTTTTTGATTTGGTAACTGCATGAAGCAGATTGGATGGAAATTGGAGCTTAAAGGCAACAATTCAGACTTCCATGGAAAAGTGGATACCCGCTAGAGCGGGGCGGGCGTGCATAGTATAAATCACCCGCTGGGGCGGGGGTGCAGTACAAAGTCCATCAAAAAGTGGACGCCCGCTGGGGCGGGTGGCAGTAAAAGTAAAACCCCCGCTGGGGCGGAGGTACAACAATTAAGTTGACAGTTTTTTGTTTTAATTAGGATTTGGTAGAAAGGAAAGGTTGTGTTTGGCTTACAGCTAGGAGACTATATGAAGTTATGAGAGGGGCTGGTACATATATACTGAGCCAGATTTCAAGCCCTAATTCATGACTTTGATGCAGGAGGAGATTTGAAGCGGAGCTTAACACGACGAACGCAAAGCGAACGTGGAGACGAGTAACGAAAGATTTTCAAATTCTTCTTTCTCTTTTCATATTTACTTTGTATTCAGAATGATTAATACTCTATGGATTATTAGTTTTTATTCATTTATGATGATCTAAATTCTTATTTAAGCCTATGACAGATCTTGTTATGTAACGGAGGATTGAATAGCTTTCAATTTAGTTTATGATTATTATTTCCAGGTTATTTGCTATGGTTTGTGCATAATTTATATAGTTGATTGATCACCAATTATCTGTTATCCCATATGAATTCGATAGATGACATATGGGATTGGAACTAGCCGTAATGATATATGTTTGTGATTTCTTCTATTAGTTGGGATTCATAATTCATGTATTGGATAGAGATATCTATGCATCATATGTAATCTGATAAGAACTTGATATTAAACCTTTTTCAATTATAATTCACATAGAGATATAGTGAGTTAGTTAATTAAGGTGTCTTGCTTAATTCTAACAATCGTGGATTTGGGTGAGTATGGGTATAATGCATCGAGAGATGGTTTTGTCTACTGTTGAGTTCTTGGTTAATAATCTGGAATAATTGATATAAACTGAAGAAAAGTATATTATCCAAAGTGAAATAATAAGTCATGTTGTAGGCTTAATTCTCCAAAACTTGTTAAAATCCTGAATTAGTGTTAATTTTGGTCTTAGTAGTAGTCTATTATATAAATCATCATCTAATCATTAGTTTAATAAAACTGAAATAGTATAAAATTTGTACTTGGTTGAATAAATTAGAATGATTGTCTCTGTGGGTACAATACTTGATCTTATCATTATATTAATTGTTGACCACGTACACTTGCGTGTAGTGCGTATATATTTTCACCAACACTAAGGTCGCCCCTCGGTTCCAATAACAATATTATCATTTGTACTGTGAATGTCAGATAGATAGGAATTATCGATATGCAATAAATATATGTAAGATCATAAATCTATACATCCAAGTGAGGATATCCAGATATAATACTTGTTCTGACGAGAACTACTATCTTATATGGACACTATGAATTTTGGATTTATAGAAGTTATTATCATATGAAATATTTACGTGAGCACCAAATCTACTGCAGGGAATGTAGAGAATTTGGGGGTGTAATTTGGTATCAAAGCCATAGGTTAGAAACCTTAGGAGGAAACCCTTAGGCTATAACCTCGGAAGAATTAAGACGGTATAGGAAATAGTAATGAGATAAGCACAAATAGAGTTTATAAAGGGATGAATTACAGGAAAAATTTATTAGGAAAAGTTAAAAGATAAGAATACTAATAAAGTAATAAATAAAATAAGTTGTGATTATTAGATATTAATCGATTTTATAAATCTGATTGTAGGATGTCAAATGAAAGACAACTAATTGTGGTGGAACCGGTGATAGATGTAGTGCCATTATAGATGATACCCCCTAACCATGCTTGAGTGGAGGGAGTAGGTTCTAATACGACGATTCCAGTATCAGAGCCTTCAAATTCCCAGTGGGGAGCTAACATTACTCAGGAGGTTCATTACTTAGAGAAAAGAATTTTGAAGTTAGAGAAGGAATTGGAAAAAGTGAAGAAGAAGCTAGCAGTGAGGAAGCAGGACTTGTAGGTTAATAGCACCAATTCCCAATAAGGGAATTTTAGAATATAGCTAGTGATAGGAATAAATCACTAGTCGGCTATGTATTTTTTTCCTGTTGTGTGTAAACTAGTGATATAAAATGAATCACTAGATATGTATGTAAACTTTTAATGTGAAATAAAAATTTATGTCCATCAAATTGAGTTATTTAATTATTGTGTTGGTATTCATATTTAGTTAATTGTTATATTTAGATAAATGGCATCCAGAAGAAAACCTCGTGGAGAAATTGAAGAAGAACAAGTAGAAGCAGATCCCACACAAACCTTGGTAAATATTCTGGTGGGAGCTTTACAAGGAAGATAAGCAAATGCATTACCAGCCGCACCCAATAACCTAACTAGTACCCAGTTTAAAGACTTTAAACTAGTGGTCCCACCAGTTCAGGGGAACAGATGAGCCAATAAAGGCTCAAACTTGGATTACAGAAATGGAGAAAATATTTAATGTAACCAAAGTGAATGACAATCAAAAAGTGGATTTTTCCACTTTCTTTTTGAAGGAGGAAGTTAACCACTGTTAGGAAGCGAACAAGGGTCGAGCTGGAGAAGGTACTATTGCTTGGGATAAGTTTAAGTAGTTTTTCTTTGCCAACTATTTTCCGACTTCAATGCAGGATCACATGGAAGTTCAATTTCTGGAATTGAAATAAGGGGATTTGATGGTATCACAGTACAAAGCCGAATTCAATGAGTTGGCTAGGTTCACACCACATCAGGTAGATACCGAGGCAAGAAAGACGAGAAGATTTGAAGAAGGGCTGAAACCCCAAATTAGGAGTAAAATATCGGTGTTTCAACTGAAGACTTTCTCAAAGATTTTGGAAAAGGCCATTATAGCTGAGAAGGAAGAAGAGGCCTTATTAAAGTTTCATAAGGAGAAGAAGATTAATACGGGAAAGGGAAGTACGAGTGGGAATTATAACAACAACATCAACAACAACAAGAGAAGGTGGGAGGTGGCGTTTGCAAACAACCCCGGAAAGGGAGGAAATAACTCTAACAATAATGTCAACAAAGGAGGAAACAACAATACCAATCAAAGAATTGAATGATGTCAAACATGTGGAAAGAGTCACAAAGGGGCATGTTATTTCAGAGGGACTAAGTGTTATACCTGTGGGGAAGATGGGCACTATTCCAATTGGTGTCCACAAAAGAAGGAAAAAAAAAAGCAAGAATATCAAATGTTTCAACTGTGGGGCAGAGGGTCATGTAGCTAAGTTTTGTCTAAAACCCAAGAAGGCGAATGTGGGAGGAGCTCAAAATTTTAACAATACCCCGGAACAACGGTTGCAGGAGGTACTCAAAATCGTCCGAATGCAAGAACGTTTAACATGACAGTGAGGGATGCTGTTGCGGCACAAGACGTGGTAACATGTATTATCCCAATTGATGCCGTAAATGCTTATGTGTTATTCGACTCTAATGCTTCTTTCTCGTTTGCATCTGTTGATTTTGTTAAGAGATTAAAAATGACATGTGAAGATCTAGATGTACCTTTCAACGTAGAAATTGCTAATAAAGAAATAATCCATGTTCATACAGTACATAAGAATTGTAGTGTAGAAATTCAGGACATAAGTTACCGGTAAACCATATTCCTATACAGCTAGGGGAGTTTGATGTAATTTTGGGTATGTATTGGTTGGATAGGCATAAGGCAGTGATTGATTGTAAGTGAAAAAAGTAAGTTTAAGCACATCTTTGAAAATGAAGGTAGTATTTGTGACAAACGAGAATTTTGTAGCTTAATTTAAATATTTATTTAATTAAATAAATATTTTTGATGATTTATTTATTGAGTTAAATAATTATTTAATGAAATTATGGTAGATTAATTTAATTATATGTGTACATTGATTAAATTAATGTTTAGAATTTTTATAGTTCAAAGTGTGAATTTAATTGAGTTTATTTAATTGAATGAATTATTTAATAAGGATAATGTTATTCTAATTAATTTAATAATAAATTAGAGATTTAATGATTTGACATAATTAATAAATGAGAATTTTAATTATGTGATGATGTGATTTAATATGTAATATTATCTTTTATTTAATTAAATTTAAATAAGAGTATTTGACTAATTAAAGTGTGACAATTAAACTATATACTAAACACTTTAATTAAAATAATGGGAAAGGAATTAATATGGGACAAACAAACAAGCTCTTAAGGGAGTGGGTGTCAGTTAATTTGATTTAACTGCTCCCCATTATCCCTGACAGTAAAATATTATACGTATATGTATTATACCTTATATAATATATATCAGTTAAGTTTATTATTTCATATACTGTATTCAACATATCAGAGAACTTAAAAGAGAGTTGAGAGAATCGAAAGAATTGAAGAATCAAAGGATTTCTTTCATCTAATCAAACAAGAAAGCAAAGTTAATCCCTTATCTAAGTTTTTGTATTTCATGTTCTTAATAGTTTTCCATTAACGTGTATTTTGAAGTTCTCTGTAAATAACAATTTTGATAAATTCTTGAGATGTGATCATATATATGTTTATATATGTTCATAATATGTTTTCTATCATTTATGTATGTTTTAAAATAATCAAAACTATGTAATTACGCTTTAATTAGAGATTTGAAAGTTATAGAGTATGAAAAGTATGAATATGGCCTTTATGTACAAATTTGCATGCTTTAATTGTTTCTTTAACTTGAAATTAAAGGTTAATTATGATTATGCATGTTTAAACAAAGAAAACAAAATTCAAAAGGACATATTCGGTGTTATAAGGAATCTGTAATGATGAATTTCATGATTTCTCTCGAAACTTTGAAAAACCCAAAAACAGTAAATTTATGTGTTCTAATTTGAGTGATTATGTGATCTAAAGTGTTAAACACATGATAGAAGTGTTGTATGATAATTGTGTAAGTGTACAAACTATGGGTAACATTAACAGTGTTGTTTGAACTTTGTTTTTGGATTTTCGTGGGTTATTTGGGCTTATGAACAGTGTAGTCACAAACTGCAGTTCATCATGCTAGAGACCCCCGCCTCGGCGGGCTTTCTAGTGCATGACATACCGCCCCAGCGGGCATCCTGCAGTGCAAATCCCCACCCCGGCAAAGAGTACAGAGATGAAGTGATTTTGTTGTATGTGGTTTTCAGTCCGTAACATGATGAGTTAACTTAACCTAATGAACCTGATAACGTGTTGAGCATGTAACACAGTACTATAACATATTGTTGACATGTATAAGACAATTCTAAGTTGCATATTAACAAGTTGTATGCGAACTTGGATTTGTTGTTGAAAAGTTTGATTATGATTGTTTAAAGTTTATACTTGTGTAGTGTGCATGTTGAGGGTTTAGATTCATGTTATAATGAACAAGTTAAGATTATGAACCAAGTTGTTAAGTTGTGCTAAAGTGGGGAAGTTCAATAGTTAAATGTAGTGGTAATGGAACTAATTTATATTGTAAATACAATGAAATGTGTAAGACGTTTGGGGAAGTGATATGTAGTAATAACGGTAGCTTGTGCATAAGGCAAGTGTTCTATCCCTAGTTTACTATTGTTGAGCAAGTTCTCTAACTATACTCTTTAAATTGAGCAAGTTTTTAAATTCAAAATTATTCATTGAACAAGTTCTAAACTTTTGTTTCTATATCAATCAAGTTCTTATTCTTGTTTATTCAAGTTAAGATTCGTATGAGATATTATAATTCTTGTAAAGCATTACTTCAGTATACAATACTTATTCAATTGCATACTCTCGAGATTCATTATTCAATGTGATTATCAATTATTGTTGAACCTTGTAAAACTAGCGAACCCTTATTAATTAGACTAGTCCATAGTTAATGAACGTTCTAAATTCTAGAACTGTTATTGAGCTTATCAAAACCAAACTTCCTTTGGTGCGGACTCTGATGTCAAACTGAGATGAAAAACCTTGTTATAGGGGATTATTTACGCGTTAGCGTTGAGATGATGTGCACATTATGGTACTAACGACTGATCCCCCTAAGTACGAGTAGTAGAGTCCATATAGTCTTATGACTGTTAGAGGTTTAAAGTAGAGATACTTGACAACCTGGGACATAGTTCATGATCTAATGACCCTCAAATATACTTTTGATTCTTGTTATTCATTCTTGATTCGAAAGCTGAGCTTTCTATTATTCCGAACTCTTTGATTTACTCGCAAGTTATTATTATTGTTATATTACTATACTTGTGTGCAATCATGCTCACTCTTGCATAATAACATTGCAGTTAAGAACGAAAGGTCCGACGAGCCTTCCACTAGCAAAGGCAAGGGCAAAGCTAACAAGTGCTGAAGACTTGTTATTTGTTTATGAATGCTATATTTAAGACTATGATGTTATGTTAAGACTTATTTGTTTCTTAATATTCCGCACTTGATGTATTAAGGTTAGATGACCTGGGATTCACTTATTCAGATGTTGTAACTCTTTAAGGGGAGGATTTCTATTTATTTATGTTTTCGCATTTATTATAGGTAGATAGATATGTGATATTTGTAAAGTGAACACCAAATCCAGTGGAAATTAAAGTACCCGGATTTGGGGGTGTCACAGTATTCAAGGGAAGTTGTTCACCAAAGCAAGTCTGGTGTTTAACAGTTATGCAAGCTAAGAGATTGCTTAGAAAAGGTGGTACATGCTATTTAGCCTATGTTGTTGATACAAGGAAAGAAAGGGGAAAGCTAGATCAAATCCCTATAGTAAATGAGTTTTCGGACGTAATTCCAAATAACCTACCTGGTCTTCCACCTGACAGAGAGATTGAGTTTGTGATCGACCTTGCACCTGGTACAACACCAGTTTCAAAGGCACCATATAGGATGGCATCGGTAGAATTGAAGGAGGTACATGTTCAGCTGTAAGAACTCTTAGACAAGAAGTACATACAACCTAGAGTTTCACTATGGGGAGCACCTGTGTTGTTTGTAAAGAAGAAGGATGGGAGTTTAAGATTATTTATAGATTATCGGGAGTTAAATAAGTTGACCATAAAGAATAATTACCCCATACCAAGGATTGATGATTTGTTCGATCAGTTAAAAGGAGTCGGGCATTTTTTGAAAATCGACCTACGATCGAGTTATCATCAGATGAAGATAAGAAAAGAAGATGTACCAAAGACCGCGTTTAGGGCACGATACGGACGTTATGAGTTTCTTGTGATGTCCTTTGGGTTAATAAATGCACCGACAACTTTTATGGATTTAATGAATCGAGTGTTTAAGACATGCTTGGATAAATTTGTGGTGGTGTTGATTGATGATATCCTAATATACTCTAAGATATAGGAGGAACATACTGAACACTTGAGGGAGGTATTAGAGATATTACGAAAGGAACAACTCTACGCGAAATTTTCCAAGTGTGAATTCTGGTTAGAGGAAGTCCAGTTCCTAGGTCACGTAATTGATAAGAACGGGGTGGCAGTGGATTCGGCGAAGATAGAAACAATCATGAATTGGGATCAACCAACAACACCAACAGAAGTACGCAGTTTTTTTGGTTTGGCAGGGTACTATCGTCGTTTTATAAAAGATTTTTAAAAAATAGCGACCCTACTAACCAATTTAACTCGAAAGACGGTGAAGTACGTTTGGACAGACAAGTGTGAGGATAGCTTTCAAGAATTGAAGAAATTATTGAGTAGGGCACCAGTACTATCACTACCAGATGATACTGGGGGTCTTGTGGTTTATAGTGATGCTTTACATAGGGGTTTAGGATGTGTGTTAATGCAACATGGGAAGGTGATCACCTATGCTTCGCGACAACTTAAGGATTATGAGAAAAGGTATCCTACTCACGATCTCGAGTTAGCCTCAGTATTTTTTGCTTTGAAGATTTGGCGACATTATTTGTATGGGGGAAAGTGTGAAATATACACAGATCACAAAAGTCTGAAGTATATTTTTACACAAAAGGATCTGAATATGAGGCAAAGGAGGTGGTTAGAATTAATAAAGGACTTTGATTGTGAGATCCTATATCATCCCGGTAAAGCCAATGTAGTTGTCGATGCAGTGAGTCGAAAGAATCAAGAAAAGTTGAATGTCATCACAAACAATGAGGTCTTTATAAAAGAGTTTGAAAAACGAGAGATTGAAGTGAGGGTTCCAACTAACTCTAACTAGAAGCTATTTGTGATAGAGACAACCTCAACCTTAATAGATAGGATCAAAGAGATGCAGGAAAAGGATGAAGCATGTCAGAAGTGTAAGAATGAGATAACTCAGGGAAAGAACATCAAGTTCCGAGTAGATAAAGAGGGAGTACTAAGGTATGAGGATAGAATTTGGGTTCCATCAGTATCGGTATTAAAAGATGAAATCTTAACAGGAGCCCATAGTTCCAAGTTTGCTATACACCCAACGAGTACTAAGATGTATAAAGACTTTAGTCAGCATTTTTGGTGGTCATACATGAAACGAGAGATAGCAGAATGGGTAAGCAAGTGTCTCACATGTCAAAGAGTTAAAGCCGAACATCAAAGGCCGAGTGGATTACTACAACCTCTACCGATTCCTGAATGGAGGTGGGAGCACATCACAATGGACTTTGTGGTAGGACTTCCTGTCACCCAAAAAGGCCATAATGCCATTTGGGTAATAGTTGATCGTCTCACCAAATCAGCCCATTTTCTGCCTATTAAGGTTACATATAATCTTGATCAGCTGGCAAAGTTATACATAAACGAGATTATCTCAAGGCATGGAGTTCCTGTATCTATAGTGTCAGATAGAGATCCACGGTTTACTTCAAACTTTTGGAGGAGTCTTCAAACACACTTAGGAACCCAGTTGAGGTTAAGTACAACTTATCACCCGCAAACCGATGAACAAAGTGAGAGAACCATTCAAACGCTGGAGGATATGTTGAGAACTTGCATTATGGATTTCAAAGGTAGTTAGGAGGATCAGTTGCCTTTGGTAGAGTTCGCGTACAATAACAGTTACCATGCCAGTATTGGAATGTCGGCATATGAAGCTTTGTACGGTAGAAAGTGTAGAACACCTTTGTGCTGGGTTGAAGTTGGGGAAAGGCAAATTGCTTGGACCTGAACTAGTTCAGTAAACCACTGAGAAAACTCGAATTATACGTCAAAGGTTGTAAGCTTCTCAAGACCAATAGAAGAAGTATGCAGATCAACACAGATAGCTATGAGAATTTAGTGTTGGAAGTCATGTATTTCTAAAAGTATATCCTTGAAAAGGCAAGATTCATTTTGGTAAAAAGGGAAAGCTAAGCCCGAGATTTATTGGCCCATTTCAGGTATTAAGGAGTAGGTGAAGTAACCTATGAAGTAGCCCTACCCCCTGAATTAGAACACATCCAAAATGTGTTTCATGTGTCTGTGCTACGTTCATATAAACTTGATTATAAGCATGTTATAAACTATGAACCTGTTCAGATAGAGAAAGATTTTTCTTATGTAGAAATTTCGGTACAAATAGTTGATCGGAAGGAACAAGTGTTGAGAAATAAGGTTATATAGTCGGTTAAAATGATCTGGAAGAATCATGATGTTGAAGAGGCTACGTGGGAGCTGGAGGATAAAATGCGAGAAGATTTTCCACATTTGTTTTCATAGAATGTATTTTCAATTTCGGGACGAAATTCTTATAAGAGGGGGTAGGGTGATTGTAATAATCCAAAACTTAAGCAGGAATATTAATATGAAAAAATAAATATGTTTTATGTTTTATGTTTGTATAATGTGTATTTAGTCTTATTATTGCTCTCTCTCTCTATATATATATCAATATATAAGATATAATCATAAAAACATAAATGAAAAGTCTTTATTAGTAAACCCTAATATAAGATTCTTTTTTAATAAGAAACTCTAACCTTAATTGGATTTATAAATAGAAATTATAATTTAATACAATGATAATTATATAAAATATTGTGAATATTATGCGCATTAACTTTATGTATGTTTAATTAAGAAATGAATTGAAAAATATTTCTAAAAAATCCTAATTGAGGATTAGGAAACCCTAACCCTAAATGTTAAACCCTGATTTTTTTTATTAACCCTAATTCTAAATTTTTAAAATCCCTAATGATTTAATTTTAGTTTTTGAGTTTCTAAAAGAACATGAAATGACTAATTTACACTTAGATTTAATTATAAAATTACCAAAATACCCTTCGTATGTGTAAAATGACTAAAATGCCCTTAATTTTCTCTTTTTGAAAGAGATAAGACCAAATCTTCAACTCAAACAAGCAAAAGATTGCCACATGCTGAAATTAGCTTCTATTAAACCTCAGATTGACAACACAATTAAAAACATCATTTTCAATTCAATCAAAAGAAAAGCTTTTGCAAATCAAATTAAATGCTTTTGCAAATCAAATCAAAGACTGGTTTTCAAAATCAAATCAAACCCTTCGTATATAGGTTCAACAAAGCCAAACACTACTTTTAATCAATCAAATCAATAGGCATAATTTTCAAATAGCATTCACTCACGTATTCCAGTTTTAAGAAAAATATTGAAAAGATGCGGTATCGTGTTTACACGGGAGTCGTGGGGTGCCTAACTCCTTCCCCACACTTAACCAAGCCCTGAGCTCAAACTTTGTTTTCAAAGATCAAGTTTCGACAGTGTCCAGCAATTGGGCCTCTTTCAATCAAAACTCGATTGAGTTGGTACAACCATTTTCAAATCTACCAACTACCGACTCTGTAAAATGTTCAAATCGTCGACATGATACATGTTGGCTTTTATCCTAAATAAAAAGAATAAGGGTAGAGATAACTTAGGAAAAAAGATTAAAAGACCTGGGTTGTGACCCGACCCGCGGATTTTTTAAATCAACATCGACAAGTGGCGACTCTACTGGGGACAGTAGAGGGCTTAGGCCATTTTTAAATCTTTTCAAACATTTCCCTTTCAAAACTATTGAATGCGTGAAATTCTGCGTCTCCACAATCAATGAATGAGTGAATGCTGCGTCTTTACATTGAATGAATGTGAATGAATGTTTTCCTACTTTTTAGTGCTTCGCACCCATATTTAGTGCTTCGCACCCATGTCATCATATGCACAACGGTGAGGCACGATGTATGTGAATGTATGTTGTGTGTCCCTATAACAAGGAGGATAACTCGGTCAGTGATAAGTAATATCTTTGGGGACGACTAAGTCTCTCGGGCTCATGAAAATGCACCACCCAGATTCGCTCTAGTTGAAAGATAGGATTAATTTCCCCTCTAGTAGATTGCGATGATCTGGGAGCCTTCATGCCAAAATAAAAGCCGTGAGAGTAACCTAGGATAGGTCAGCCTCTGATTAACCAAATCCGAAGGGAAGCTTCTTCATGCCTTCCTCTTTCAATTCCATGTTAAGTCTCCAATTACCGAGGAGCACAATGTAAATATCATAATGAAAGATTTACTTTCCCTGTCAAAATACCATGTCATCCTATCATCAAAAAAACTAACCTCGGTTTTGCAGGATAAAATATAAAAAACACATCATGCATCCTGTCCTTACCTACATCAGGAAATTGACAATCCTACATTTTGTTGTAGGTACAAAAAGTGGTCTCATTACTAGATCATAATCTGAAAAGGCACAAAGCTTATATAACCGACATGGCTGAAAGTAGCCAATACAAGTGGAATTTCGTATCTCAAAAAGAGTTCGAAGGACTGAAGAATCAAATAGCAGAGTTGGCTATCCTCCTAAGAGAACAAAGCAAAAACACTCAGGGCCAGCCAACACTTAATCAAACAGATACCTCCTCATAGGGTGGTAATCAAAGTGCTGACAAAAAGGGGGAAATGCAGATCCATGAACTGCGATACAGTGAAAGAACTAACAAAACCCCTGAAATCACAAATCTTAGAGAAGATTAGGAAACTAGCGATATACGAAGGAAAGTCCGACAAATGGAAGAAACCATCCGTTCAATAAAAGGAATTGGAAACCTTGGAAGTGTCACCTATTCAGATCTTTGCATATTCCTAGGGGCTAGATATCCTGAAAAATTCCAAGTCCCAGAGTTTAAAAAGTACAATAGGGCAGGCGATCCCTATACGCACTCGAAAGTATATATTGGCGAGCTAGGGTCTTATGTTGAAGATGAAAGCCTCAGAATGCAGCTTTTCTAAAAGAGTCTCACTGGAGAGGCTAGGACATGGTATGCTCGACTGCATAATGCAAAAATCCACAGTTGGGAAGAGCTTGCTCATGCCTTCCTAACTCAATACAACTTCCAGTCTCAGATGGCTCCGGATCGATATCAATTGACCAAAGTCAAAAAGCAAAGCAATGAGTCTTTTCGTGAGTATGCCCAAAGATGGAGACGTCTAGCAGCACAAGTCAGCCCTCCTATGTTAGAAGCTGAAACGGTGATGACTTTCATAGACATCCAAGAGGCACTTTACTATGAGATGATCCTAGCTGGAATAGGAAAGCCATTCTCAGAGATGATCAAACATGGCGAAATGACATAGATGAGGCTGAAAGCAGGCAAGATCAAAGATCTCACGGCCTTGAAAGTAGTCGCCGAGCATATACAGTCTGATAACTATGCGAACACTCCCAATAGGGTACCCATGAAAGGCGATGAAGAAGTATCCCTCATTATACAGGGGCAATCTAGGAAACCCAACCATAGTCCCCCCATTTGGAAGAGGGAAGGCAATCTGTCGTCATAACAAACTGCATTCAACAATTACCAGGACCGAAAGAGAAAATTTGAAAGAACAAAAAATCAGGTGCTCACTCCACTAGGCGATTCCCTTGAAAATATGTTGATGATGCTAATAGATCACAAGAAAATTATCGAACTGGCTCCACCTCTGGATCCAAAAAGCAAAAGATACAATCCTAGCCAGAGATGTTCTTACCATTCAGGATCTTTAGGACACGGTACACAAGATTGTTGGTCCTTAAAGCATAAAATCCAAAACCTTGATAAAAAACGATGATATTGTGGTCCAACAACCTGACCATTCAAATGTCAACACCAACCTTCCGATGCCGCATGATACGGATGTAGTAAACAAGATCGGGTCAGGAAGCGATGAAATGTATCCAAATCGTAAATACATAAGAAGGATAGAGGATTTGTAATACCCGAGAATTTCCTATTATTATTAAATAATTATATTAATGGAAATGAGAATTTATTTGAATATAAATGATTTTGTGTTATGAGAATGATTAAATTTAATTATATTAAATTGAATATCTATGACAATTGAGAAAAATGTGGAGTTTTCGATAAACTCGTTGAGAGCCTAGTGTGGCACAGTGATGGGAAATATTAATAATTATATTAATTAACGAATGAATTATTAAGTAAACAATTAATCTATATTAATTGTTAATTGCTATTGTAAAATATTAGTTGATGGTTATGGAATATTAACTGTGATTGATTAATAATACGTGATTATTATTATTGCAAGAAATATAATAATAATAAACCACTTGTTTATAATTGTGCTGAGATTTATACTTGTTAATGTGATAATGAATCCTATGATTATTAATTAGGTGTTATTAATAATCGATGAGGAATGGATT
Organism: Panax stipuleanatus; assembly: GCA_020205555.1. Taxonomy (NCBI): domain Eukaryota; kingdom Viridiplantae; phylum Streptophyta; class Magnoliopsida; order Apiales; family Araliaceae; genus Panax; species Panax stipuleanatus. Next base: position 31,413,714 of record CM035123.1, read on the forward strand.
AATTAATATTATTGTTAATTAATTGATAAGATAAATAATTTATTTATTTGACATTATGAATAATAAAACAAATAAGTAAGTTATTAATATAATAAGATTATATTGATTGTTATGTACAAGCATGCAATAATATATAATACGACTATATTATATAGTGTAGAGAAACACTTAGGTGTGACCATACAAGTATACATAAACTATGCTATATAATGCAATGTGAATATATTACACATATGGACCATGTATTAAGATTAATTAAACTATGTGAGCTACATGATTAATACCTATGTGACAATGTGTATGTAAGTATACATTAAAATGATATATCATGAATATATTGAAATCACTTGTTGATTGTAGAATTTAATGAAGGAAATAATGTGATGTGATTATATCCGGTATTAATAAATGTACATGGATGATATGTATGTTACATTGCCATATCACATCTACTACCTTGAAATATTAAGCATGTGACTTACATTATAATGTTAATTATAAAATATAGTATGAATAAATATATAATAGCCTAAGTGTATATGTATATATGGCCTTAGTGTTAATACACTTCATGTTGCAAATGCTGAGTTTCATATTGCCTTGTCCCTAAATGATAGTCACTATCTCTTCTCCCACGTGAAAGGCCAAAGGCCTAAGCTACTCCCTCATGTCAACTTCCTAGCTAGCTAATGATGCTCATGATGAAGAAGGATGTGGGTGATGGGGGTGGTTGGACACTATTCCATCAACTCCCCTCAATCCTCTAGTTCTTCATTTCCCCCATTGTTTCAAACCTTGGGGCAATTGCTTTGTATGGATATTGAATTCTCCTATAAATACCAAGCCTCTCTTCATTTTCTATGTTGCTAAAATTTGTGCTAAGTTGATATAGAGAGAGTATTGTGAGTTTATAATCTGAATTTGAGAACAAGTCTTGTGCAAGTTTGAGCTCAAGAGGTATAACCTCTAAACCCATTTAAATTTCAATTCATAGAGATTGCATGATATTGTTGAAATTAGTGTGTGATAAGGTGCTAGCATAAGTTGTTAAGTATATCTATGTGTCAGGAATGTAAAGTGATGGTAGGCAAGCATGCTAGCTAAGTACATTATGAGAAATTCTGAAGCTCTGCAATAACAGAACATCTTCTGGTCTAGAACGGGAGCCGCGCGGCCGCGCGTCTCCCTAGTACAATTTGGGCGCGGCCGCGCGCCACTGCAGAATTTGTTGATGATTTCTTTTATATCTTCTGATGTATTGAGCATGATGTACTGTTAGGATATGCATATAACTCACATTAACATATGGAATAAGGTTACTAGGTTATAGCAAGCTATGCTAGTTGTTTTAGTTGAATATTTCAAAGAAAACTTAAAGTTATGAAAAGAGGAACTTGGATATATAAATACCATAATAGTATTCTGACTTTTGAGACACGTTTGTATGACCTAGAAACACATGGAATGCATATTGACTTAAGTATATATGTATCGTGATATAATATGAACATGTGAACCCAACTAGTGCACCTTTCTAACAAAAATACAAGTTTTGAAGGTTGATATTGACATGTGAAGACCATGTATACATTCTGACTTTTCAAGCATGTTATGTGACCTTGAAATGCGGGTCAAATATGTTAACATATGAATCTAGATAGCATGAGCATGTTAGGCCTTATTAGCAAGCTTTAGTAATGACAACATAAGCTTTAAATGTGGACTTTGACATGTTATATTAGGACTCTACATTCTGATGTTTTCAACATGATTGAATGTAGTTTGAAGGCATCATATATGTACGTACTTGTTAGATGTAATGCAAGTTAATCAAGCATGAGTTTGATTAAGTCACGAACTAGTAATAGTGCTAGAATCACATATCCATGACATAAGAAACATATGAACATGCGTATCAATAAAATATATGACTACTTTATATGTCTAAATGATAAGCATGACAATTTATGTGAATTCATGGCATTGTATAACCCTAAGTCGTTAGGGATCGTGAATTAAAACAAAATCATAAATGATTAGAACGAGGAAAGATTGTATACAAACATAAAAGTATCCTTTAAAAATGTATACATGCTACGTGATATTATATGATGTCACTTGAACCCGATTTTGACGGTTAACTTATGAGAATGCCATAACTTGCTAAAATGAAATATATTTAGTATTGATTGTAGTCTTATGTGATATTAATAATATGCGAATATGTTTGCTAATTGTGGCAGTCTCACATGATAGTAACGATGTATGAATATGATCAACTTGAGAAAAGAGAAAGTTAAGAATAGAAATTAGATACTAAATAATTGTGTAGCTAGGGTAAAACTTAGCTTGTGTGTTGATCGTATATTTGAAGATATAATGTGAAGTTAAATTATATGACTAATGACTATCATTACGATAGGAATTCAAAAGTGTTGACTAGCTTTACGTGAGTAAACTACGCATAAGGCAAGTATCCTAAACCCTTGCATTACTTTATTCAACGGATATCGTAAGCGAGTATCTAAAACTTATCTCTTTGGATACAAGTATTCTATCTTTGTATATTGCGAACTAGTTTCCTACTTAATTGTTTGAATTGAATTAGCATACTTGAACTCTTATTTCATTAAAGCTATTATTCATGTTGAACTTAGTATTGTTCTTGAATATTGTGAAAGTGTCTATGCCATTTGATTCGGCTAGACTTATGTTATTGAAAAATGACCCAAACTAATTGATTGGTGCGGGATCTTGTATTTGACTGAGAAGAACAACCTTCTTTGAAGGGAATATATAATTGTCGGAGAACCGACGTGCACACTTGAGTATGATTGATTGTTATGCATAACGATGGTACTTTAGGCTGATCACCTGTTGTACCTGTTTTTATTGGATTTTCAGTTTATTACTGTCAATTCTAGTAGAAGTTCATAGTCCTTAGTGACTGCTCAGTATTCAGTTATTTGAAATCTTGAATTGACATATTATTGAATCATATTGATATTATTCTGTCCTTAGTGACTGTTATTGAGAACTGTTGAAATTCTCGTTATCCTTGAACTATCAAACCTTGTCATACCTTTTCGAGAATTAAGAATCTTATTACTCACCCTTATTGTATATTACTTGCTGGGCAATTTGTGCTCATTCTTGCTTTCCCCTAAAACATTTCAGTTAAGGCAGAGCATGGTGAACCTTCGGGCGTTGATAAGGGCAAGGGCAAGGCTACCAACTAGCTTGTCTCTTTTACGTTTTTAAATATTTTAATGTTGTATTAAGATGATGTAGTAAGACTAGTTTTTATTATGTCTAAGCTTAAGACAGGTTATGTAATAAGTCGTTAATTGATATTATTATGTAATCTATTAAGTACTGTAGGTTGCGAGACTTGGGGGAATAATTATAATAAATCATTGTAAATTATTCTAGAATAGATTTTCCGCTGTGATCGTGTGATATTTAGTTATTATTATCGTGATGTATTACCATGAGCACGTGATGAACCGAATTCGAGAGACCAAGTGGCGGTCCTGGAATTTGGGGGCGTCACAGGTTGGTATCAAAGCTGTAGTTATAAACCTTAGGAACGAGTGTCCTTGGACTATACCTTAGGTGAACTTAGAAGTTAGGAAGGAGATAAAACTCATGTAGAGTTTTCCTTGAGAGACTTGGTCTGTTATGAAATGTAACTTCATTCTATACAATGAACTTATGTTTTATTTAACATTCTAATGGAGTTGCTGTTTGTTTGCCTTGTGTTTGTGATTGTAGGATGACAGACATAGGTGTAACTAGTAGAGTAGCAGAGGAGGAGCCCAGAGATATACATGTAGTATACGAGGCACCTCTAGAGGCTGTGCCAGTGCAGGCAGTTGCACCATCCGAGTTTGATGACGAGGATGAGATCGAGATTGAGATAGAGACTGATCCAGAGGAGGAGCCGATGGAGGATGAGCCAGTAGAGGACTCTGATGAGGCTACTATAGAGGAGCAGATGTTAGGAGAATACGAGGAGCGGATCCTAGAGTTAGACTGCAGGGTCCAAGAGCTGGCCCAAGAGAGAGAGTCCGAGTTCCAGAAGCTGAGGGACGAGGACCACCAGAGGAAGCTGACTATGCAAGAGTTAGAGGTGGAGATTGCCTACCGTAGGGAGGCAGGGATCCAGATGAGGACTCTATTTCACAGGTTAGTGGCTAGGAATGTAGATTTGGCAGAGAAGCTAGAAGAGGTTGAGCAGAGGGAGCTAAGTGAGAAGACTGAGAAAGAGGCACTCCGTACTCAGCTAGAGTTGGAGGTGATGGATAGGTTACACTTCGAGGAGAAGTGGGAAGCGTCCAATGAGAGAGCTGACGACCTTGAGGACGAGGTCAGGTGCAAGAAGAGAAAGATGAACAAGATGGGGTATGTGTTCCGTTCAGCTTTTGAAAGGGTGATTGATGGTGTGTACCACTACCCGGCAGAACAGGGACAGACTCTACATACCTTGAGCCGAGAGCTGGTTGCGTATATAGCACAGTTGGAGTACAAGAGCGCAGTGGAGCGCGGGATGATGGGATGAGATTTCCTTAGTCAGTCTAGTGGTAGTACTAGTTGTGTCTTTATGTAATGTATATACTATGTTGTAATCCCGATCTTTTGTGTAAGATGTGGGATGATGATGTAAACCCCGAGTTAGCTTTTGTTAGAGGGGTAGTATGGTAGTAGGTTGGTATATTCCCCGTCTTTTGTGATATTAGGGGATATATGTGATAACATTTATAGCAGTATGCTAGGAAAATCATGTAATGAAATGAAATGGCATATGAATATAAATGGAGTTGCTTTTAGAAACGTGTTATAAATTTATTCTTTTAGTATTAAAAGAAATACTTAAGTGATATACTTGAATAATAATAAAATGAAAAATTGTGATGCAGATAATGCCGCCCAGACGTAGATTGACTGCACCCGAAGAATCCGTTAACAATGAGAGAGAACAAGTAGACCCGATCCAGAAACTGGTAGACTTGTTAGGAGAAGCCTTAAGGGGAAGGAACAATGAACCCGTTCGCCCGAACCCTCAAACTGTGCCAGTAACAACCTTTAAAGACTTTAAGAGTGTAGGACCCCCGGAGTTCGAGGGAACTATCGACCCAATCGTCGCACAAACGTGGATCAAAGAGATCGAAAAAGCTTTCACTATAGCTAGCGTAGGCGAAGATCAGAAGACGGTGTTTGCCACGTACATGATGAGGGGAGAAGCGAACTACTGGGGGGAGGCTAATCAACAAAGAGCTGGAGAAGGGATAATAGCTTGGGATAAGTTTAAGACACTGTTCTTCGAGAATTACTTTCCGAAGAGTATGAAGAATAGGATGGAGGTGAAATTCCTAGAGTTAAAACAAGGTGAGATGACGGTGGCGCAATACGCGGCTAGGTTTAACGAACTAGCGCGATTTGCGGAGCACCAAGTTGGTGATGAAGAGAGGAAGGCTAGACGCTTTGAACAAGGGTTGAAGCCATGGCTGTTCAATAAGGTATCAGTTCTTCAAATTGATTCTTTTGCAACATTACTGGAGAAGGCAATCATTGCGGAAGGAGGCAGTGAGGCCTTAAGTCTGTATAACAAAGAAAAGAAAGGAAAGAATACTGGAGGAGAGAATCGTACGGGAGGAAGCAGTAGCGGAGGAAGCAACTTGGGAAAGAGAAAGTGGGAGAATAACAACAACAACAAAAACAACAACAATAATCAATCAGGGAATTTTCGTGGAGGTTTCAAGAAGAGGGCTGAAGGATGCCTGAAGTGTGGGAAGAATCACCAGGGCGAGTGCTGGAAGGGACGTGGCACTTGCTACAACTGCGGACAGGAAGGGCATATCTCGCCCAACTGTTTGAAACCGAAAAAGATACAAGGATGCTTTGCGTGTGGCTCGACGGAGCACCGAATTAAGGACTGCCCAAAGAAGGGAAGTGGCGGGGGTAGTAATCAGCAAGGAGGCAACAAGCTGATGATTGGTGGACCCGCACAATCCAACCGCCCAACCGCCAGAACCTTTAACATGACCGTCCAAGACGCAGTGGCTGCGAAGGATGTGGTGTCAGGTATAATCCCAATCAATGATATAAATGCTTATGTATTATTTGATTCGGGTGCCACCTGTTCTTTTGTATCTGAAGAATTTGCTAGTAGACTTAGTACACCCCGAGAACTTTTAGAAAATCCTTTGATCATAGAAGTTGCTAATAAGGAAGTGATCCCTGTAGAATACGTTTATCGAAGTTGTCGCGCAAGTATTAGTAAACATGAACTGAGCGTAGACTTGATTCCTATTAGACTGGGAGAATTTGACGTAATACTGGGAATGGATTGGTTGTATAACCATGTTGCGATAATTGACTGTCAGAACAAATGTGTGAACCTTCAGACTCCGAGTAAGTCTAAGGTAGTGTTTTATGGTAGCTCATCGCTTAAGCAATCGTGTTGCGTTACGATGATGCAGGCCAAGAAATTGTTAAGGAAAGGATGTGTAGGATATTTAGCTTACATCGTTGATACTCGGAAAAAGGGAGTAGAAATTAAGGATATATACGTAGTTAATGAATTTCAAGATGTGTTTTCGGACGATCTGCCTGGTCTTCCGCCAGATAGAGAAATCGAATTCGTAATAGACTTAGCACCGGGAACGGCACCGATTTCGAAAGCTCCATATCGTATGGCGCCAGTAGAAATGAAGGAATTAATGATACAATTACAAGAATTGTTGGATAAGGGTTACATTCTACCGAGTGTTTCTCCTTGGGGAGCACCAGTACTATTCGTTAAGAAGAAGGACGGATCGATGAGGCTCTGTATCGATTATCGAGAATTGAACAGAGTAACGATCAAGAACCGGTATCCGCTATCGAGGATAGACAACTTATTTGATCAACTGAAGGGAGCAAAGTGTTTCTCAAAGATCGACCTACGAACAGGATATCATCAACTGAAAGTGAGGGATGAGGACATACCAAAGACTGCGTTTCGAACCCGTTATGGACACTACGAGTTTTTGGTAATGTCATTTGGATTGACTAATGCTCCGGCAGCATTTATGGACTTGATGAACAGAGTTTTCAAGCTATACTTGGATAAATTTGTAGTGGTTTTTATCGACGACATTTTGATCTACTCGAAGACAGAGGAAGAACACGCCGAACATCTGAAGATTGTTTTGGAAGCACTAAGGAAGGAGAAGATGTATGCAAAATTTTCAAAGTGCGAATTTTGGATGGAGAAGGTTCAATTCTTAGGTCACGTGGTGGATAAGAATGGGATTGCTGTAGACCCTGCGAAGGTTGATGCAGTAAGTAATTGGGAACAACCAAAAACACCGACGGAGGTAAGAAGCTTTTTAGGGTTAGCTGGGTACTATCGGAGATTTATCCAAGATTTTTCTAAGATAGCAACCCCGTTGACCAATTTGACTAGAAAGACGGTGAAATTTATATGGACCGACAAATGTGAAGAGAGTTTTCAGGAGTTGAAGAAGAGATTGAGCGAAGCACCTGTATTATCATTACCAGATGATGCAGGAAATTTTGTGGTGTATAGTGATGCATCGCACAAGGGACTTGGCTGTGTGCTTATGCAGCATGGCAAGGTCATTGCATATGCATCACGACAATTAAAGGATTACGAAAAACGATATCCCACTCACGACTTAGAGTTAGCGGCAGTAGTTTTTGCGTTAAAGATATGGAGACATTATCTATACGGAGAAAAATGTGAGATATACACGGACCACAAAAGTCTGAAATATATCTTCACACAGAAGGAGTTAAACATGCGACAGAGAAGGTGGTTAGAATTAATCAAAGACTATGACTGCGATATTCTTTATCACCCGGGAAAGGCAAATGTGGTTGCCGACGCTCTGAGCAGGAAAGGAAGGGAGAAGTTGTTTAATTTGACGACTCAGGAAGAGTTGATAAGAGAGATGGAGAAATTGGAGATAGAAGTGAAAGAACCAGAAAAGTCTGGTGAGAAGTTAATTGTAATGGAAGCTTGTCCGACGTTGTTGGATAGAGTAAAGGAAGCCCAAGAAAAGGATGAAGAGTGTGAGAAAATCCGAAAGAGGATCACGGAAAATGAGGAAGAAAAATTTTGAATGGATAAAGATGGTAATTTGAGATTTGAAGGAAGAGTGTGGGTACCAGCGGTAACCGAGTTGAGGGAAGAGATTTTGCACGAGGCACATAATACGACATATTCCGTTCATCCGGGAGGCACAAAGATGTACCAAGATCTAAGGCAACATTTTTGGTGGCCCAATTTGAAACGGGAAGTCGCAGAGTGCGTCAGTAGATGTTTGACTTGCCAACGCGTTAAAGCAGAGCATCAACGGCCGAGTGGTTTACTACAACCGTTAGAAATACAAGAGTGGAAATGGGAGCATATTACTATGGACTTCGTGGTAGGACTTCCAGTTACACAGAAAGGTTATGATGCCATTTGGGTTATCGTGGATCGACTAACGAATACCGCACATTTTCTACCAATCAAGATCCGCTACAGTTTGAACCAATTAGCAAGCCGATATGTAAAAGAAATTGTCTCACGACATGGAGTGCCGGTATCTATTGTCTCTGATCGAGATCCGCGCTTCACGCCCAATTTTTGGAAGAGTTTGAAAGAAAGAATGGGAACGCAGTTGAGGTTGAGTACTGCTTACCATCCTCAGACAGACAGACAGAGTGAACGAACAATACAAACGCTGGAGGACATGCTTAGGACTTGCGTGATGGATTTTAAAGGAAATTGGGACGACCATCTACCCTTAGTTGAATTTGCATATAACAATAGTTACCATGCGAGTATCGGCATGCCACCGTTTGAAGCTCTTTACGGAAGAAAGTGCAGAACGCCATTATGTTGGGACGAAGTCGGAGAACGACAAATACTCGGACCAGAGTTAGTACAACAAATCGCAGACATGGTGACAGTGATAAGAGCCCGATTAGTAGCAGCTCAAGATCGCCAGAAGAAATACGCAGATTTGCATCGACAGGACCGAGACTTCAAAGTCGGCAGTTTCGTATTCTTGAAAGTATCTCCATGGAAAGGAAAGATCCGTTTCGGCAAGAAAGGAAAATTGAGTCCAAGATTTATAGGACCGTTCGAAATACTGAAGCGAGTGGGCGAAGTGGCATACGAAGTTGCGTTGCCACCCGAGTTGGAGCACATCCACAACGTATTTCACATTTCCGTGTTGCGACCGTACAAGGCCGACTACAAACATGTGATTTCTTACGAGCCCATTCAAGTGGAGAAGAACTTGGCGTATGAAGAAATTCCTGTCCAGATATTAGATAGGAAAGAGCAAACTTTGAGAAACAAAATTATTTCGTCTGTAAAAGTACTTTGGCGTAACCACGATGTCGAGGAGGCAACGTGGGAATTAGAAGATAGGATAATGAGGGATTATCCCCATTTGTTTGTGTAACCTTGTAGCAATTCCGGGACGGAATTTTTATAAGGGGGGGAGGATGTAATACCCGAGAATTTCCTATTATTATTAAATAATTATATTAATGGAAATGAGAATTTATTTGAATATAAATGATTTTGTGTTATGAGAATGATTAAATTCAATTATATTAAATTGAATATCTATGACAATTGAGAAAAATGTGGAGTTTACGATAAACTCGTTGAGAGCCTAGTGTGGCACAGTGATGGGAAATATTAATAATTATATTAATTAACGAATGAATTATTAAGTAAACAATTAATCTATATTAATTGTTAATTGCTATTGTAAAATATTAGTTGATGGTTATGGAATATTAACTGTGATTGATTAATAATACGTGATTATTATTATTGCAAGAAATATAATAATAATAAACCACTTGTTTATAATTGTGCTGAGATTTATACTTGTTAATGTGATAATGAATCCTATGATTATTAATTAGGTGTTATTAATAATCGATGAGGAATGGATTAATTAATATTATTGTTAATTAATTGATAAGATAAATAATTTATTTATTTGACATTATGAATAATAAAACAAATAAGTAAGTTATTAATATAATAAGATTATATTGATTGTTATGTACAAGCATGCAATAATATATAATACGACTATATTATATAGTGTAGAGAAACACTTAGGTGTGACCATACAAGTATACATAAACTATGCTATATAATGCAATGTGAATATATTACACATATGGACCATGTATTAAGATTAATTAAACTATGTGAGCTACATGATTAATACCTATGTGACAATGTGTATGTAAGTATACATTAAAATGATATATCATGAATATATTGAAATCACTTGTTGATTGTAGAATTTAATGAAGGAAATAATGTGATGTGATTATATCCGGTATTAATAAATGTACATGGATGATATGTATGTTACATTGCCATATCACATCTAATACCTTGAAATATTAAGCATGTGACTTACATTATAATGTTAATTATAAAATATAGTATGAATAAATATATAATAGCCTAAGTGTATATGTATATATGGCCTTAGTGTTAATACACTTCATGTTGCAAATGCTGAGTTTCATATTGCCTTGTCCCTAAATGATAGTCACTATCTCTTCTCCCACGTGAAAGGCCAAAGGCCTAAGCTACTCCCTCATGTCAACTTCCTAGCTAGCTAATGATGCTCATGATGAAGAAGGATGTGGGTGATGGGGGTGGTTGGACACTATTCCATCAACTCCCCTCAATCCTCTAGTTCTTCATTTCCCCCATTGTTTCAAACCTTGGGGCAATTGCTTTGTATGGATATTGAATTCTCCTATAAATACCAAGCCTCTCTTCATTTTCTATGTTGCTAAAATTTGTGCTAAGTTGATATAGAGAGAGTATTGTGAGTTTATAATCTGAATTTGAGAACAAGTCTTGTGCAAGTTTGAGCTCAAGAGGTATAACCTCTAAACCCATTTAAATTTCAATTCATAGAGATTGCATGATATTGTTGAAATTAGTGTGTGATAAGGTGCTAGCATAAGTTGTTAAGTATATCTATGTGTCAGGAATGTAAAGTGATGGTAGGCAAGCATGCTAGCTAAGTACATTATGAGAAATTCTGAAGCTCTGCAATAACAGAACATCTTCTGGTCTAGAACGGGAGCCGCGCGGCCGCGCGTCTCCCTAGTATAATTTGGGCGCGGCCGCGCGCCACTGCAGAATTTGTTGATGATTTCTTTTATATCTTCTGATGTATTGAGCATGATGTACTGTTAGGATATGCATATAACTCACATTAACATATGGAATAAGGTTACTAGGTTATAGCAATCTATGCTAGTTGTTTTAGTTGAATATTTCAAAGAAAACTTAAAGTTATGAAAAGAGGAACTTGGATATATAATACCATAATAGTATTCTGACTTTTGAGACACGTTTGTATGACCTAGAAACACATGGAATGCATATTGACTTAAGTATATATGTATCATGATATAATATGAACATGTGAACCCAACTAGTGCACCTTTCTAACAAAAATACAAGTTTTGAAGGTTGATATTGACATGTGAAGACCATGTATACATTCTGACTTTTCAAGCATGTTATGTGACCTTGAAATGCGGGTCAAATATGTTAACATATGAATCTAGATAGCATGAGCATGTTAGGCCTTATTAGCAAGCTTTAGTAATGACAACATAAGCTTTAAATGTGGACTTTGACATGTTATATTAGGACTCTACATTCTGATGTTTTCAACATGATTGAATGTAGTTTGAAGGCATCATATATGTACGTACTTGTTAGATGTAATGCAAGTTAATCAAGCATGAGTTTGATTAAGTCACGAACTAGTAATAGTGCTAGAATCACATATCCATAACATAAGAAACATATGAACATGCGTATCAATAAAATATATGACTACTTTATATGTCTAAATGATAAGCATGACAATTTATGTGAATTCATGGCATTGTATAACCCTAAGTCGTTAGGGATCGTGAATTAAAACAAAATCATAAATGATTAGAACGAGGAAAGATTGTATACAAACATAAAAGTATCCTTTAAAAATGTATACATGCTACGTGATATTATATGATGTCACTTGAACCCGATTTTGACGGTTAACTTATGAGAATGCCATAACTTGCTAAAATGAAATATATTTAGTATTGATTGTAGTCTTATGTGATATTAATAATATGCGAATATGTTTGCTAATTGTGGCAGTCTCACATGATAGTAACGATGTATGAATATGATCAACTTGAGAAAAGAGAAAGTTAAGAATAGAAATTAGATACTAAATAATTGTGTAGCTAGGGTAAAACTTAGCTTGTGTGTTGATCGTATATTCGAAGATATAATGTGAAGTTAAATTATATGACTAATGACTATCATTACGATAGGAATTCAAAAGTGTTGACTAGCTTTACGTGAGTAAACTACGCATAAGGCAAGTATCCTAAACCCTTGCATTACTTTATTCAACGGATATCGTAAGCGAGTATCTAAAACTTATCTCTTTGGATACAAGTATTCTATCTTTGTATATTGCGAACTAGTTTCCTACTTAATTGTTTGAATTGAATTAGCATACTTGAACTCTTATTTCATTAAAGCTATTATTCATGTTGAACTTAGTATTGTTCTTGAATATTGTGAAAGTGTCTATGCCATTTGATTCGGCTAGACTTATGTTATTGAAAAATGACCCAAACTAATTGATTGGTGCGGGATCTTGTATTTGACTGAGAAGAACAACCTTCTTTGAAGGGAATATATAATTGTCGGAGAACCGACGTGCACACTTGAGTATGATTGATTGTTATGCATAACGATGGTACTTTAGGCTGATCACCTGTTGTACCTGTTTTTATTGGATTTTCAGTTTATTACTGTCAATTCTAGTAGAAGTTCATAGTCCTTAGTGACTGCTCAGTATTCAGTTATTTGAAATCTTGAATTGACGTATTATTGAATCATATTGATATTATTCTGTCCTTAGTGACTGTTATTGAGAACTATTGAAATTCTCGTTATCCTTGAACTATCAAACCTTGTCATACCTTTTCGAGAATTAAGAATCTTATTACTCACCCTTATTATATATTACTTGCTGGGCAATTTGTGCCCATTCTTGCTTTCCCCTAAAACATTTCAGTTAAGGCAGAGCATGGCGAACCTTCGGGCGTTGATAAGGGCAAGGGCAAGGCTACCAACTAGCTTGTCTCTTTTACGTTTTTAAATATTTTAATGTTGTATTAAGATGATGTAGTAAGACTAGTTTTTATTATGCCTAAGCTTAAGACAGGTTATGTAATAAGTCGTTAATTGATATTATTATGTAATCTATTAAGTACTGTAGGTTGCGAGACTTGGGGGAATAATATAATAAATCATTGTAAATTATTCTAGAATAGATTTTCCGCTGTGATCGTGTGATATTTAGTTATTATTATCGTGATGTATTACCATGAGCACGTGATGAACCGAATTCGAGAGACCAAGTGGCGTTCCTGGAATTTGGGGGCGTCGCAGGATTACCCCCAAAGGACCAAAATAATTGTCCTAGAGTCAAAAAATTCAGAGGAGGGTATGACAATAATGCAAAAATTGGATGCGATCCAACATCAAGTAACTCTACTGGCTAATCTGGTAGTGCGCCAACATCAGGATATAAGGCAGCATTTCACTCAACTATCAGAAAGCCAAGAGAAAGATGAGGATATTCAGAATGTAAGCAGATCTCCCTCCGAGATCAGCCAGCTGAATGAAGAAGAGCAAAGCAGGTCGAATGGACGAGAAAGGTGGAATGATAAAATTACCAGAAGATCTCGACAAAGGAAAAATCGTCTAGAGGAATGCAAATTCCCAAATAAGAAATATTAATCAACATACCAAACATTGGCAAACCCTCAAAATCCTACGGCACCGAGAGTCGGGGAGAGTAGGCGGAGAAGGGTATTCACACCTTTGGGCGACTCATTGGAAAATATGTTAGCACTGTTGGTTGCGCAGAGAAAGATTACTGAGTTTTTGCCTCCTACCAAGCCCGAGATAAAAAGTTATGATGCCACCAAGATATGTCGCTATCATTCTAAGTCACCTAGATATACAACTGAGGAATGTTGGTCTCTAAAGCACAAAATCCAGGATCTCATTGAAAGTAGAGAACTGAAGATAGAAGTCCCCATGACCAAAAAAGGCGAGACGAAAATAAAGAGTTTAAGATGTCCACGTGAGACAGGCAGTTCAAAGGAGGTGACGGCTGTAAGCACCAATCCTGGCAGAACACAAGGTGGACCGATCCTAATGCTAGGAGTGACCGAGGAGACAAAAGAATGTCCCAATGAAGTTCAGCCACCATCATCAAATATCTTGTTGCCCAAAGCCAACAACTACATTCCTGACCTTATCCTCCTGGAAGATGAGGAAGAGATACTGATCCTTCCCCATGTGGAAAAAGCCCAAAAAGGAAGTTCCTTGAGAGAAGTACGACAACAGTTTGAGAGTGATCTCATAGTCAAATCCTCTCAAACGCATGAGAAAGGTGAAGGAACAGATGAAGGAAGAGGTGGTGAAGTTCTCAAGGAAACCAACCCATCGAGGAACCTAGAGTTCATACCTTTTTGCGACGAGTCTAGTTTAAGCCTCCTTAAGGGATATGATAATTCAGGAGGCGGTCAAGTTATGGCCAGGATTGAAGCTATTTAAAACCAAGAGGCAACCTCTATCACAAGCCTCGAAGGCAACATAACCACGGACGACTGGACTATCAGGCCTCAGCTAGCCAAGAAGACGTAGATCTAGAGGAAAGTTGCGAGTTCCAGGGGATGTTGTGACGTTATCACTTGCTTAGCCTTATGCCTTTTCCATGCATATAGAAAAAAAATCAAATCAAAATCAAAAAATTAAAACAAAAAAAATCAAAAATCGAGCCTTTTAAGCCAAAAATGTGAACTACGAAAGACCTGATCTCCCTCAACCCGGGAGTGCGTAGGCAACCATCTTGGTGAGGTCAAACCAAATAAAAAAAATTCAAAAACCCTAGAATCCCAACACAAAAATTCAAAAACCTATCAAACCAAACTCAAACCCCAAAAGAGACACTTCTCAAGCCTCTCACACAAAAACAGGAACTACGAACGACCTGATCTCCCTACATCCGGGAGTACGTAGGCAGCCATTCATGGTGCGATTTGACCTTTAAGAAAAAATAAAAAACCAATAAAAAAACCATTCCTAAGACACTGAAACCAAATTCTATCAAACCTCCTAGTCAACAGGCCCTGTTGAGGAAAATCAAAGCTAGTCTCTGAATTCGTGGATAAGCGGGATAATAGTGCCAACATGGCATCTCTCTGAAGATGGAGGAGCAGCTGCAAGCTCCTGATCCTCGGTCTCCATACGATCCAGAACATCCATTGCCATCTGCATAATGCTGCTATGACCATCTATAAAAGCACTCATCTCTCCAACCAGGCTGCCTGTATATGATCTGAGGACTGTGTTGTCCGCAATATAGACATCCCAGGTAGCTACGGCCTCATCCCTCGCAGCATAAGTAGCGTCCGAGGAAACTAATGCCTCCTCAATCTCCTCAAAAGCTGCATCACGAGTAGATCGAACTTCACCTCTCTCCTCAAAAACTGCATCTTAGGTAGATCGATCCTCGTCTCTCTCAACCAATGCTATATCTTGAGTAGCTCGAGCCTCGTCTCTAGTAGCAAAAGCTGTGTCTTTACTGAAAAGGGCTGTCAACATATAGCTCTAGCCTGATCTTTCTCAAAAGTCACCCGAGCTAGTGAATCAGCAATAGCTGGATCTGTCCTGGCAGGGATACTCGAAGGATCACTGATTAAAGATGCTATCAAGCCAACAAATGAATCATCCTCGGTGGGAGAATCAGGATCCTCCATAGGCTCCTCCTCATCTGAATCAATACTCGGAGTTGACTGGATAGCTGTAACCAATGCAATATCGTACTCCAACCCTGCCAAATACTCTGGAAAATGATCTGGATGGCTAGTAGAGAAATCAGCCCTCTCCCTATAAGTCCAACACTCATAAATTCTGATCAGGTCAGCTGGCAATAAACATAAAGTTGATACCTACTGATCCATAGCCCTCTCAAAATGGCAGAAGCTCTGAAATTGATCAAACTGGCCCATGACTGCCAACAGATGATATGTGGTCACCCCTCTCAAACCCTCCAGGGGTAGATAATTTATGCCAATTGCATGAGTAATAAAGCTATAGGGGGAACTCAGCCCTGAACATGGCGAGATCAAAAATGGGTGCTCGATCTCCGATAAAAATATCGACTATGATGCTGCATATGAGCACTCCACTGGCTAGAAGGAGTACGACATGGCTATCTCAGTGGTAAAGCAGTACCCATGATTTCTAAAGGTGCCGATTGGACTCGAATGCATCATAAACCATACATACAGCAGAACGACGCTACCTCTGAAAAAATTCCCCACTAGATGGGTACTGCAGAAATTAGCTGACCTCAGAGTCTCGGCTAATATCATAGGCAGAATTGTATAACCCTATCTGAGGGTGCGAACCACTACCATCAAGCCAGTATCTAAGTGGTCCATATATAGGGGCATGTACAGATAAGCAGTGATGCACATCAACAGCACATCCACTCGTGCAGACTATCGCTCATCTGCTTGTAGCGGTCCAAATTACCAAATTAATCAATGAACCCTACATGTACGATAGTAACCTCCTCAGTGACGACTTTGTGTCTCAAACCAATCATGGCCATGAATGGTAGTCTCATGTCATTAATGGTTATCCTGGTATGGGGCAGAGATAATGCCAAACCCGTAAGAAGCTTATACTCCTCCAGCGTAGGAGTCAACTCGTGAAGGTTAAACATGAAAAGCCTACACTCAAGATCAATGATTCATGTTGAGAGGACTCGACGGCACCTCAATGTTGTTCCATCAAATCCAGAGCAAGTCTCAAAAGGAAGAGACATCGAAACATCAAGATGACCAGTCACAGGGATGAAATGGCAATCATCATAGGATGCAACCTGTCAGCAACTCATCACTCCTGATGTGCGAGAAGACCTGATCTCCTTTGACCCACAGAAGCACATGGGCTACCATCGTGGAAAAGTCTATCTCATACCCAACGATCTATTCCTTAAACAAAAGGCCACGGATTAAACCTCATAGATCAAGCCAAATATGGTCAAAGCCATCATATCACCAACCATTACAAGCCCTTGAGTCCAATTCATTGGAGTCCGAAGGCATCTCGACATCAATCATCAAAGTTAAAACAACCACACAGTGATATATCAAGCATAATCATCAGCAAGGACCTTCGAAGAGCTGACACCCTCAATCTGAAACCTTCATCAAATCAGAAAGAAGGTCATCAAAGCCAATTGCTCCTATAAATCAAAAATAATGATTGGGGCATCCAAGTATTAAAGCCAAAATCCACTACCTGTTCACCATAGGGGTCATACTGTATAAAATCTCTTGCAATCTCAGCATCTTATCAGCCCATTTTTCAAACATACAACAAAGCAATCACCTCAGATGATAAGCAAGACTGGGGCAATTTCAGCATCGGCGACCGATGTTGGGGCCCTTACAACAAGACTGTGGCAATTTCAGAAATCGCAACAATTTAACACTGGGGCATTTATCAACCATCTAATGAAAATGCACCAGTCGGCACCATCAACATGTTCCATCATCATCCAAGCTTCCATTATTGGTGATCCGATATGATCAATCGATCTTTTCCAATCATAATTTTCTTAGAATATTGCGATCCACTGATAAGGTATGACTCTTTCATCTCTTTATCTGCTTTCAACTTCCAGTTACATGCATTGGCAGGGGTATACGTGTTAAGTATAGATAAATCATGCATTAGAATCTTAAGAAAAGGTTTTGAGAAGGAAAAAAAGATTTTTGCTTAACTTGTTATGAATTAGATTAATTCTGATAAGAGTCGTGGAGCGAGAATCACGGGAACGATTAGAGAATTAAGACTATTCAACCTTTTAAATAAGTATATCATCCTAGTTCAAAGCACTTTTTAGAGCAAACTTGACCTCATATGCATGTCTGCACTTTACAATTGACCTGACTCTTAGTTGGGTATGAAACTATGATGACACGGATGAAAATTAATAGCCAGCCTAATGTCTCGAATTGTGGAATGGGTTACTCGAGTTATTAAGCCCGAGGGGTGTCTTTACACCCGGTGCCCTAAAGCCATCTGTTTTGGGAGCCACCGGCCCAACGCTCGTTAAATGGGTAACTCAGTGCCTAAGAAAACGAGCATTATAAGAAGCCAAAACTTGAGCAGATCCGAATCGTGGCCTAGGTTAGTCGAGTAATTAAGCCCGAGGGGTGTCTCTACACCTGGTGCCCTAAAGCTGTCTGGTTTGGGAGTCACCGGCCCAACACTCGCTACACGGGTAATTTAGAGCCTAAGAAAATGAATCTTGTACAGGCTCAGGCGAGGATCAAAAGGGTAGTTTTCTTGACTTATCTCGAAGTGTGGCCTTTGTTACTCGAGCCAGTAAACCCGAAGGGGTGTCTTAACACTTAGTGCCCTAAAATCGTCTGGTTTAGGATTCATTGGTCCAAAACTAGTTACATGGGTAACCCTGAATAGCCTAAGAAAATGAGACAAAGTTAAGCGAGAAAAGAAAATTTTGCAAAGTAAAAATGAGATCATCTAAAGTCAGAGAAGAGAAACCCCTACTAAGGGTTGCGTCATTCATAGTGCACATGTCATATGATGTTAATCTTGTGAAGAGCGGTGTCTAGAGCGAAGATGAGGTGTCTCTGATGAAGAGAGATGAGTCTTTTGAATCTGATCCTACCCATGAAAAATAACCATGGACGCTTAAAAGTATTCTTGCGATTTCATAACTTGTCAAATAAAAATTTTGATTTCCTTAGAAAAAATTCATTTCATACTTAATTTCAAGATCTTTAGCGATAAGATAAGAGCTCAGTGAATACAAGCATTCAATTTTATAAACTTTAATTTCAAATGCCTCATTCACAAGATCATACTAATCCCGACGGCTCGAGCCATCAAGCTTTTGGTGCATTTTTGTCATTTGTCTTGTATAGGATATGGCTCACTCAGAACGTGGTCAATAAAGCGAGTTTCTTCTGTGAACCCCGGTAACAACCTGCGAAAGGGTTGGGGCATTGCTGATTCCAAAAAATGGAAAGGATCTACGGCGGGACCAAGTTCCTCATCAAAAGAAAAGGGTGAGTTCCTGAAAGAAATCAAGGCGACATCAGCTGTCCCTCCACAAAAAGGGAAAAATCCTCAATAGAGCGCTTAAATCGGGAAGAACAGATGCTAAATGATAAAAGACCTGGCAAATGAAATTTGAATCATCAAACATGTCAACCTGTGCCAAGTCCTCATCAGTCGAGGCCTCTATATCGAAATTTAAATCTGGACAGCGAAAGAACGAGCTACATCCTCCAAGACATCATCAATGCCAGGGTCACCAGCCAGGCCAGCATTTAACCCAGCAGGGTCACAAGTAAAGAGCTTGCCCCTTTTCATACTCATTGATCCGCCATTGGTATAACCCAGCGAAGCATCAAAAATGGTCTGGTGACATTCAGCCATTGAAGGTCACTTTAGCGAAGGTCAGATTGCTTGACACTATCAGCCGTTGGCACAACCCCAGCAAAACATCAGGAATGGTCTGATAGCAAAAATAGTATATCAATCCATCCCCACAGAGGGCAGATGATGGAATCTGTTATACAAATACTTAGAAGGTGCATTGAGAAGGATTCGGTGAAGCAGACCGTGGAACGCTACTTCAGCGAAGATATCAGGATATCTCCTAATAAATCCATCAGTGTCTGGACCACCAGAGAGACCAGCACCAAATCCAGATCCAGAAAATAGCAGCCCCTGCGAGATCCTCACCAAAGACGACATATGAAATGGGAACATCCAAATGTACTCTGCGAATGACAAAAGGAGCCAAACTGAAGTTAGAGCTGCTAAGCCTATCAAAATCCATGTCTGGAAAGAAACTCCAAATCACCTCAGAAAAGGGTGAGGTATGGTTTTACATCAATTCAATTAAGCATATGCATCAACCTAGGACTAATTAAGATCATCATATCATGTCTGGTCTGCACATGTGCAACAAGCGCTACATCAGTGCACATCTCCATTAAAAAGTTAGGCATGCATACCAAGTAGAGTTAAATATGCATACACATTAAACACACAAACTCGATGAAAAAGTCTACTACAGCTCGAGTAGGCATCGGGACAGTCCAATGATCAACCATTGTCCCTACCATCAGGGTAGGTACTACCGATGAAAGTTATCATCAGGATAGGCATCGGGAGCACCCAGTGAGGTAACTCGGTAAAAGAGATATATCCCCAGCGAAGGAACCTTCAGAAATGTACAACAGCATCAGCCAAGAAAAAATCTGCCCCCTGATAGTATCGACAGATTGGGGAAACCATTCGTCTTAAAACCAAGATAACAACAAAGGCTATCATAAAGAACATCATCCCCAGCAAAAATGTGGGAAACATGTCAGTTCATCCTCATTAAATAAAGAATCGACAACACCGATGGAAATCAAACCGTTCAAGTCAACACCAGTATAGACATCAGCAACAATGATGAAAGTCAACCATTGAGATCATCCCCAACACAGGTACCAGTAAAGGTAAGTGATTTGCGATGCGATATGCAATTTGCGATACGATTTGCGATACGGTATGCAATATGCGAAGTACGAAATGTGGTTTACAAAAACATGTTAACATTTATTGCATTGCGATTTGCATCATTAATATTTTTTCATATTTCAAGTGTCTAGCAATCTTTATCCTGTTCATTCCATTACATTACATAAACATGATAAAGAGGGGCATCTGTAGACACTCCAAATTTTGTTTTCCTGTTACTAACACTGTAGGAGGGCAAAGCCATCTTTTTAACTCAACCCTGGTCCTGATACCGGGCCTCCAATCCAAATTGGGCCTCCAATACTGGTCATCCAGTTTAAATTCGATCCCTAACATCGGTCAACCAACTCAAATACGATCCCCAAATATCGGTCAACCAACCTAAATTCGATCCCCAATGTCGGTAAACCTAAATCTGATCCCCAATATCGGTATTCCAGCCAACTCTAATCGTCAATCGGACCGTCTATCCAGCTTTGATAGTCAATCGAACCGTCTATCCAGCTCCAATCGTCAATCGAATCATCTATCCAACTCCTACCATCAATCGGACCATTAGATCATCCCCGATCTCAATATCGGGACATCAGCTAAAACTCAGTCACAAATATCGGGACAACCACAACACCGATCAACCATATCAGGATGTTATTTCAACCCGGGAGGTACAGATCAGCCCCGGCAGCAAACCCGAAAGTACAAATCAGCCCCGACAGCAACCTGAGAAGTCAGGACAACCTTAAGCACAAACTTAAAGCATCACAACAATTCCAGAAGAAAATTGGGAATGACCACGTCAGCCTCAAAGACAACATTGAGGACCAAACAGACTCGAATAGGATCCATGTCTCGGAAATAGCTCCTTGAAGTCAACTAGAGGCTATGCTGACACCAAGGGTAACCCCGAGAAGGGCAAAATGGTTATTTTACTAACTCTCATTTGATTCATTTAAACTCAAGCCGAATTAATGCCGCCAAGGTCAGAAATAACCATAACGATGATCCTGAGTGCAAACAGCGCAAGATGGCTCGACGGATAAACTGCGGGGAAACAAAGACCCAGCCATAAACCCATCTTTTTTGGGCTTAAAAAGGGTTAAATACTATGTCATTACAACACTCTCGATGAGGGCTTTCTGAAAAGATATAGCACGCCTCAAACGGACGCTTCGATCAAAAGTTATGAAGTTTCTAACCTGACATCACATTATTCAACATGCACACACTTCGAGACAACGAAGTCAGGGTATGTGGGCCCCACTTAGGGGAGCCGTACCTCTACCTGTGGCAACCATAGATAGAGTGAAGGCTCCATGGCCTATAAATAAACGTGCACCCCCTCGTATTTTATAATTCTGAAACGCAGCGAAGCTCTGTTAGTTTAATTTTTTGACTTTTACACATCTTTCAAACCTAAATATTTTTACTCCAACACGTAGATATACCCATATACTAACGCATATCAGAAAATAAACGATAGATTTGGACGTATAGA
The DNA here is from genome assembly GCA_020205555.1 of Panax stipuleanatus. NCBI lineage: Eukaryota > Viridiplantae > Streptophyta > Magnoliopsida > Apiales > Araliaceae > Panax > Panax stipuleanatus. Next base: position 31,435,937 of record CM035123.1, read on the forward strand.
GCCTATAATTTGGCAAAAAGCCCGTGTAGCAGTCCATTGTAAGTATTTTCACGATCAGAAAGTGAATATTACTTCTTCGTACTTTTATACACTTGCATGTTAAGTTTCGTTTTCTAAAAGTGCCCGGAACTTAGTTCCGTGGCCGTTTTCGTTAAAATTTGGTACATTTTTGTTCATAAATTGATTTTCTGGCATTTTTACAACTCGTATTGATGATCCATCAACTCTAGCAGCTTTAATACACTAACACACACATTCTGGCAACTCTGCCGGACTGGGTTATCTTCCTAGTCCGGGTTTGGCCCTTTTTTGTATATATTTAACTGTTTATGTACTAATATTTCAATTCTGTCAAGCCCGAATGTCAAATCCAAGGTAGTTTACCGTTTTTATATATATTTACGTATATATGAGCGACTTTCACCATAACTGGGCTCTCTTCCCAGTATTGGTTGACTATATTTCTGTCAATATATATATATATATATTTTAATTCAGTCCAGGCACAGGCATGAAAACCCATCGCCCTTTTTACTATTTTTGCACTCTTCGCCATACTGGTTGCTCTCCCCAGTCATTGGTTGACTACTTTTCTGTAAATTTACATTTTTGTCAATATATATATATATATATATATTTATATTTTTAGTTTGGCCTGGACTATTTTGTGGCCTTTTTACTGCTTTTGCGCTCTTCACCATTAATGGGTTATCTTCCCAGTCCCTGGTTGACTACTTTTCTGTAAATTTACATTCCAGCTCGGCCTGGATTATTCTCTGGCCTTTTTACTGCTTTTATATATATTTATGCATATATAAGCAGCCTTCACCATCACTAGTCCTTTTTCAGTCTTGGTTTACTACATTTCTGTTAATATATATATATATTTCAATTCCAGTCCGGGCACCGGCGTGAAAACCCATCGCCCTTTACAGCTTTTATATATAACTGTATATATATATTGCTTTACTCGCTCTTTATTCAACTGCTGCTTTAAATATTCATTTTATATGAATTCACATTGATATATCTGCAGGGGACTAGATTTATTCAAATCTTGCCAATTCTAGTTTTTAAACGGGTCAGAATCTCCCGATTGAACCGGGAAGCTAGAATGGCTGAGATTTTCTTAAATCTGGTTTTCTTTCTAGTTTCAGCTTCGAAAGCAACCTCGCATCCCTTAGATCGCTATCTAGTGGGAACGAGACGCTTCAGCCGTGCGGACCGGGATTTACTGATTGAATCCTCAGTTCTGGCAATTTTGGGATATATACATATTTTTGTGCAAATTTTAACAGTGCAGGTTTTGGGCTACTCATATGTGAGCCTAGGAATCGTGGGATTCACGATCAAAATGATCAGAATGTTTTGATCGGAATCTGATTCCCACGATGGACAAACTCTGATTTACAAATGTACCCTGCCAGTTTTTCTGTAGAAATGTATATGTAAAACAGACCTTAAAATGGTTATCTGGATTTAAGGTCTCAATATAATGAAAAAAATATCAATTATCGTGTCAGCATCCCTCCGATGGTTTTCACACCCTTGAGGAGACCGACACTTGTATATTTTTGTGGTCGAGGATGCTTCGCAGCCCGATAAATCACCATTCACATGCAGCCTTAAGGCTATAAAGATAAAATTGGAAGTATCAACAGGTTTAAATTCCTATGGCAGCGTAAGGGTTTGATAAACCAGCTTTCAAAACATCATTTTCAATTCAATCAAAAGAAAAGCTTTTGCAAATCAAATTAAATGCTTTTGCAAATCAAATCAAAGACTGATTTGCAAAATCAAATCAAACCCTTCGTATATAGGTTCAACGAAGCCAAACACTACTTTCAATTAATCAAATCAATAGGCCTAATTTTCAAACAGCATTCACTCACGCATTCCAGTTTTAAGGGAAATATTGAAAAGATGTGGTACCGTGTTTACACGGGAGTCGTGGGGTGCCTAACACCTTCCCCACACTTAACCAAGCCCCCGAGCTCAAACTTTGTTTTCAAAGATCAAGTTTCGACAGTATCCAGCAATTGGGCCTCTTTCAATTAAAACTCGGTTGAGTTGGTACAATCATTTTTAATTCTACCAACTGGCGACTCTGTAAAATGTTTAAATTGTCGACATGATACATGTTGGCCTTTTTCCTAAAAAAACCCTTCAAAACCTTTTTCTTAAATAAAAAGAATAAGGGTAGAGATAACTTAGGAAAAGAGATTAAAAGACTCGGGTTATGACCCGACCTGCGGATTTTTTAAGCCAACGTCGACACCATATACGACTGATTGGATTCTTCAGGCCTCGGGGTTTTTGCTTCACTCACGAGACATCCACATCCTACTCTTTTCAACCTGCGGAGTGTATTGATGTAGAGTCATGGTTGACATTTCTGGCGAATATTGAGCCTCCGTTAGAGATTTTGCCATATTCAGGGATAGCATCCCCATATAGCTTCATCATCCATGTATCTGGCCTGGATTATTTGCTTCTGGCGGGTTTAAGGGGAGTGACTACCTATCATCCTTTGGCAGTCATATGTCAGTTTGATCAGCTGCAAAGTTTGCAACATTTTGACGGGTCTGCTGATCAGAGGAAGTCGGCTTCTTCTATGTCATTTGCCGACTTGGTTAGAGTATATGAGCGTTGGACTCATCGAGAAAAGGTTAATTTCTCAGGTAGATATCCGGGCCATTCTCCGGAGTATTCTGCATGGTTGGAGGCAGAGACAACAGTTGCAGCAGTAGAGCCTCATTTACCTCTGATTGGGGACTCCGACGAGGAGGAGCCTACGTAGGATCCGACGTCTCATACCGAGGATGAGCTGTTCACGGGTTTGACAGTGGCTCTAGTGAGTGATCCGTCGGTTATTCCTGCAGGGACGGATCCGACTTTGGCGAACTCACTATTCAGGATGACCTTTAAGAGAGATTCATCCAGAGCGCAGATGTTGGCTACCTTGTCTGGCAGAGATTTAGCTTTTGCAGAGAGAGATGGGCTTAAGGCAGCTTTGGATGCTGGATTAATTGTGCGGGAGGAGCTCCGATCTACCAGAGACACAGCTATTGTAGAGAGAGACGAGATCCTCTCAGCTAGGGATGCATGATTTGTTAAGATCGAGGAGACTTTGATTGCCCAGGATGCAGCATTTGCGAAGAGGGATGAGGCTATAGCTTCACGTGATTTCCACATTGTCGATAGTACTGCTCTTCGATCTTACACCCATGGTTTGGTCACCGAGATGAGTGCGTACATTGATGATCATAGCGCCACCTTGCAGATGACCATGGATATTTTGGGTCATATGGAGGCTGAGTGGACTGCACTTACAGTTGCTCCCCCATCTTCGCAGAGAGATGCCATGCTGGCATTGCTGACCCACTTGTCCTTGGATCCATAGACTAGCTTTATTTTTCCTGCATAGACTAGATTATCCATTTTTGTTATGTACATGGCATAATGTATATATCAAACAGTGTTATATATCAGAGAAATATAGTTTTGATTCACTTCCCTGATTGGATATGTACTGTAATTATTGAGTGATTACCACTTCTTTCATGACTCGCAGTTGTAGATGTATCTTGAGCTTCTCCTTGATGGACTAACAGTTGAGATGTCAGAGAGTATCTCAGATGGACCTGTTGACCAGGGTAGTTTGATAGGATTTAGTCTTTTATTTGTCTTTGGTGCCTTTGAACTGGTCTTTTATTAGATTTTTTATTTTTTCTTGAAGGTTAAACCGCGCCGTAGATGGCAGCCTACGTACTCTCGGGTTGAGGGAGATCAGGTCATTCGTAGTTCAGGATGTTTGATTGGAGAGGGGTTTGAAAAATATTTATCTTGGGTTTTTGAGTTTGGTTTGATGAGTTTTTATTTGGTTTGACCGCACCAGAAATGGCTGCCTACGTACTCCCGGGTTGAGGGAGATCAGGTCATTCGTAGTTTCGACTACGCCGGTATGTTTTGGGTTTTGTATTTTTGTATTTTTTGGATTTTTCCTAGTTTGACCTCACCAGAAATGGCAGCCTACGTAGTCCCGGGTTGAGGGAGATCAGATTATTCGTAGTTTCGGCTTTCTAGTGAAAAATTAAACTTGATTTGATTCGTAGGGACCCGGATATGGGGATGTATGTGTCTCAGACGTAGTACCTTTTGACGGTGTCTGAATTGAAGAGTTGGGGAAATTCGTTCCCATCCATTTCTTGTAGTCTGATAGCTCCCCCTGTTAATACCTCCTTGACAATGAAAGGGCCTTCCCAATTTGGGGCAAACTTTCCTTTGGCTTCATCCTGATTGGCCAGGACTTTCTTTAGCACCAAGTCATTTTTTTTGAATTGTCGAATTTGGACCTTCTTGTTGTAGGATCTGACGATCCTTTACTGGTATAATTGTCCATGGAAAATGGTTGTAGCCCTCTTTTCATCTATCAGGGACAGTTGATGATATCGGTCTTGCGAACACTGATCTTCGTCTACCTGAGCATCGATCATAACTCGCAAGGATTCCAACTCTACCTCTATGGGAAGTACTACCTCCATGCCATAGACCAATGAATAGGGGGTAGCCCCAGTAGAGGTGCGCACTGATGTCCTGTATGCTAACAAGATGAGAGGCAGCAGGTCAGGCCATTCCATGTGATTGGCGGACATTTTCTGCATGATCTTCTTGATGTTTTTATTGGCTGCTTTGACCGCACCATTCATCTTGGGCCGATAGATGACGGAATTGAGATGATTGATGTGGAATTTACTGCACAGATCCATCATCATTTGATTGTTCAGGTTCCTTGCGTTGTCTGATACAATCACCTTCGGTTGTCCATATCGACATACGACATTATTTTTGATGAAACTAATGATGACCTCTTTTGTGACTTTGGGAAAAGAGGCTGCTTTAACCCATTTGGTGAAGTAATCGATCATGGTGAAGATGAATCGATGACCATTGCTGGCTTTTGGTTCTACTGGACCTATCACATCCATTCCCCATATGGAGAAATGCCATAGTGAACTCATGTTGTGTAGCTCATTTGGAGGAGCGTGGATAGCATTTCCATGTATTTGGCATTAAAAACATCTCTTAACGTGATCGTTGCAGTCAGCCTTAAGAGAGATCCAATAATGTCCAGTTCTTAATATTTTCTTGGCCAGTAAATGACCGCTCATATGTGGACCACAGACTCCACTGTGGATTTAATCCAATAATATGTGGGCTTGATCTTTGTCAAGGCATCTTAACAAGCCTATTCCAGCATCCCTTTTGTACAGTGTATCTCCGCTTAAATAGAACTTTATAGCCATTTTGTGAATCTGTTTACGCTCTGATTGGCTTGCCCCAGTGGGTGTGGATCCATCACGGAGATATTCTTTGATGTCTTGATACCAAGGCTGCTTCACAAGAGGTATTTCATCTGATACTTCTCCAATGTAACTCCCATATGTTGGGGCTTTCTAACTTGTGAACTGGATATTGGGAAATCCACTCTTATCGGATATGTGGATTAATGAAGCCAACGTTGCCAATGCATCAGCGAAGTCATTCCGACCCCGAGGAATGTGAACGAATGTTATGTCTTCGAATTCCCTGGATATTTTGAGGACCTACCAATTATAGGGCAGCAAATGCAGTTCTTTGGTGAGATACGCGTTGGTGGTTTGTCTGATGACCAGGTTAGAATCTCCGAAGACAAGTAAGTGCTTGATAGACATGGATTGGGCTAGATTCAACCCCATTATACAACCTTTGTACTCGACCGTGTTGTTGGTGTTGCCAAATTAAAGTTTGGTAGCCACATGATATTGATCTCCTGTACCAGAGACAAGGACTGCCCCAGCTCCGACACCTTCCTTGTTTATCGCTCCATCAAAATACATTTTCCATGGTTGGACTGTATTCTTTGACTGGAGTTGTTGAATTGTCATGATCCCATCATCTGGGAAATACATCTCCAGGGGCTCGAACCCTCTTGAAGGTGCTTCAGCTATATGATCTGCAATACCTTGACCCTTGATTGACTTCTGAGTCACGTAGACAATGTCGAACTGCTATAGGATTAACTACTATAGGATTAACTGCTATTTGGACAATCAACAATTCAGCATTGGTTTGTTGAATACGTATTTGAGTGGATCCATACGGGATATGAGGTAGGTCGTATGCCCATACAAATAGTGTTGCAACCTCATGGCGGCCCATGTTAACGCACAACATGTCCCCTCGATCAGGGTGTATTATTTTTCACCACTGCTGAATCTTTTGCTGATGTAGTAGATAGCTCTTTCTTTACTACTATCATCTTTTCGTCCTAACATGCAACCCATGTCGTTGGTATTGACAGACAGGTACATGAACAAAGGGACACCATCCCTTGGGGGTACCAAAATAGGTGCTTCAGTCAGCTGCTTCTTGATGGCAAGGAAGGCTTGTTGACAATCCTCATTCCATTTGGTGGAGGAATTCTTCCTTAACAGCTTAAAGACGGGTTCATAAGTTGCTGTGAGTTAGGAAATGAATCGGCCTATGAAGTTGATCCTTTCCAGGAATCCCCGTATCTCCTTCTCTGTACGAGGTACGGGCATTTTAGTAATGGCTTTGATCTTGGCAGGGTCTAACTCAATGCACCGATTGCTTACTAGGAATCCTAACAGTTTGCCTGCTTTAACGCCAAAAGAACATTTGGCAGGATTTAGCTTGAGGTTGCACTTACGCAACCTGTTGAACAACTTCTTGAGATGGTTGATGTGGTCATCTTCCCTCCGAGATTTGATGATGATGTCATCCATATAAACTTCTATCTCTTTGTGCGTTATATCATGAAAGAGGGCCATCATGGCTCGCTGATCGTGGCTCCGGCATTGATAAGGCCGAAGGATAGTCGTCTATAGCAGAAGGTTCCCAAGGGAGTGATAAAAGTTGTTTTCTCCCGGTCTTCTTTAGCAACCATGATTTAATGGTAACCAGCAAAGCAATTCATGAAGGAATACATGCCATACTGCGCAGTATTGTTAATCAGGATGTGGATGAAAGGTACCAGGAAATTATCCTTGAGGCAGGCTTTGTTCAAATCATGGTAATCCAGGCAGACTCGTACCTTCCCTCCAGGCTTAGGCACGATAACTATATTTGACAGCCACTCTGGGTATGTTGATACTATGATGATTCTGGCTTTGAATTGTTTAACGACTTCTTCTTTGACTTTTAGACTCCACTCAGGTTTCAATCGCCTGAGCTTTTTCTTGACTGGTTTGAACCCTTCTTTGATGGGCATTCAATGGATAACAATGTCCGTAGAAAGGCCGATCATGTCTTTATGTGACCATTCAAACACATCCTGGCACTGTATTAGTAGTTTGATCAGGTCGGCTTGTTGATTGGGTGTGAGGTCTGAACCTATTTGGATTTCTTTGATGTTTTTAGAGGTTCCTATGTTGATAGTGGTGGTTTGGTCGAGGTTGGGTTTGGGTTTGTCTTCAACCCATTCTTTGATCTCCTTGGGCACCTCATAGTCATCTTCCTCCTCTTGATCAATATCCATCAAGTCGAAGTTCAGTTCTACATCAAAGTCGTAGTCATTTTGACAGGTTGGCATCTCATCAGTAGAGACACACACATCCAATGCTTGGGTCCTAAAAACAAAAATGCTTTCATTAATATATACAACTACTTAAATACACATGGCATTTGCAAAGCATGACAAAAGTTACTGCTATAGTTGTGCAATCAAAAGTAAGCAATAAATGAAAGCATGGCTAAGGGCAGATGTACTCTCTGCCCCTTTACCCTTTTCGACTGAGGTAAGGGACACCGCTCCAGTTGTTCAGTGTTAGATTCTCATAAACCGGGAGAATCGAGGAATTGTGCTCATCTACCTCGTCTCGGATGATGACGAAAACATACTTTGCAACCGAGCTAGAATTTTTCTTTGAATTGCCCCCCTTTATCTTTATGCGAGGGGTTTGAGTCTGATCCTCGTCATCACTATCTGGGAGTTAGTCATTCATACCCTCGTAGTTGATAATGATCCTCATATTAGAGAATGGGTCTCGTCCTTTATACAGGATATTTTCTTTTCCCTTTTCGCTGTCTGCCTCAGGCTTGAGGGCTTTTCTTTCATGGACATGTATGATTGGAGGAAATAGCATGGCTGATACTGCAGTCGGGATTTTCCTTGTAGGTTTCACCCATCCGGCATTTGTGAGGCTTGGCAGCAGAATTGTGGAGGCATGAGCCTTGGGATGTTTATGTGGGTTTCGATGGCTTGACCCTGATGAATATCCCAATCCTGCTCTCCCAATCTGACTTGGGATTTGTACTAGCATCTTGATACCTTGCTTATCCTTTCCTAACCCTTCTCCTGGTTGGAAGCCCGAAGATACCATTTCTTGCCCCACTGTCATTACTTCGGTGGAGATTGTAGGCTTTAAGGCTGGGGCCCGATAGGTAAATATTAAGTATCGCTCACATCTAGAGCTTGAAAACTCACAGGTTCAATAGCCGCATCCAGACTGATTACTGGCATGTCCCCATGTATGTAGGCAGGGTATTCTGGTTCGGCATTCACTGTGATGAGGCTGCCGTTGATAATGTACTTGAGTTGTTGATGGAGGATGGATGCAACTGCCCCTGCCATGTGGATCCAAGGTTTGCCCAATAATAAGTTGTATCCGGTGGCGATGTTAAGCACCTGGAAAGATACGTAGAAAGTGTGTGGGTCAATCTCTAGAGGTAGCTCTATTTCTCCCAAAGCCTGGCGGTTGCAAAGGATGTTCTTGTAGTTCCATGGAACACTCTTCAGACTGATGATCCTATCCTTAGAGGATCATCACAACATTCTAGTGAAGGTACTAGAAGAAGCTCATTTGCCACACACGGTGGACACCGAGAAATTCTATCACGTGATCGAACACATCTTTAACAACAATGTGATATCTTTCACTGACGATGATATCTCGACAGAGGGAACGAGCCACCACAAGTCCCTGCATATAACTATAATGTCCTCTAAATATGTGATCGGAGGTGTGCTCATCGATGGAGGATCATCCCTCAACATTTGTCCATATAATTAAAAAGGATGAAGATCAATCCGAACAGGATGGAACCAGTCATATGGTCATCCGGGCCTTCGATGGATCTCACCGCCAGGCTTTGGGAGAAATAGAGCTATCTCTAGAGATTGGCCCACACACTTTCTACATATATTTCCAGGTGCTCAACATCGCCATCGGATATAACTTATTGTTGGGCAGACCTTGGATCCACATGGCAGGGGCAGTGCCATTCACCCTCCATCAACAACTCAAGTACATTATCAACGGCAGCCTCGTCACAGTGAATGCCAAACCAGAATACCCTGCCTATATACATGGGGACATGCCAGTAATCAGCCTGGATGCGGCTATTGAACTTGCGAGTTTTCAAGCTCTAGAGGTGAGCGATACTCAATATTTACCTATTGGGGCCCCAGCCCTAAAGCCTAAAGTCTCCACTGAAGTAATGACAGTGGGGCAAGAAATGGTATCTTTGGGCTTCTAACCTGGAGAAAGGTTGGGAAAGGATAAGCAAGGTATTAAGATGCCATTCAAAATCCCGATTGGGATATTCATCAGGGTCAAGCCTCCACAATTCTGTTGCCAAGCCTCACAAATGTAGGATGGGTGAAACCTACGAGGAAAATCCCAACTGCAGTATCAGCCATGCTATTTCCTCCAATCATAACTGTCCATGAAAGAAAAGCCCTCAAGCCTGAGGCAGACAGCGAAAAGGGAAAAGAAAAGATCCTGTATGAAGGACGAGACCCATTCGCTAATATGAGGATCATTATCAACTACGAGGGTATGAATGACGAACTCCCGGATAGTGATGACGAGGATTAGACTCAAATCCTTTGCATAAAGATAAAGGGGGGCAATTCAAAGAAAAATTTTGGCTCGGCTGCAAAGGATATTTTCTTCATCATCCGAGACGAGGCAGACGAGCACAATTCCTCGATTCTCCTGGTTCATGAGAATCTGACACTGAACAACTGGAGCAGTGTCCCTTGCCTCAGTCGAAAAGGGTAAAGGGGCAGAGAGTACATCTGCCCTTAACCATGCTTTCATTTACTGCTTACTTTTGATTGCATAACTATAGCAGTAACTTTTGTCATACTTTGCAAATGTCATGTGTATTTAAGCAGTTGTATATATTAATGAAAGCATTTTTGTTTTCAGGACCTAATCATTGGATGTGTGTGTCTCTGCTGATAAGATGCCAACATGTCAAAATGACTACAACTTTTATGTAGAACTGAACTTCGACTTGATGGATATTGATCAAGAGGAGGAAGATGACTATGAGGTGCCCGAGAAGATCAAAGAATGGGTCGAAGACAAACCCAAACCCAACCTCGACCAAACCACCACTATCAACATAGGAACCTCTAAAAACATCAAAGAAATCCAAATAGATTCAGACCTCTCACCCAATCAACAAGCCGACCTAATCAAACTACTAATACAGTACCAGGATGTGTTTGCATGATCACATAAAGACATGATCGACCTTTCTACAGACATTGTCATCCATCGAATGCCCATCAAAGAAGGGTTCAAACCAGTCAAGCAAAAGCTCAGGCGATTGAAACCTGAGTGGAATCTAAAAGTCAAAGAAGAAGTCATTAAACAATTCAAAGCTGGAATCATCATGGTATCAACATACCCAGAGTGGCTGTCAAATATAGTTCCCGTGCCTAAGCCCGGAGGGAAGGTACGAGTCTGCGTGGATTACCATAATTTAAACAAAGGCTGCCTCAAGGATAATTTCCCGGTACATTTCATCCACATCCTGATTGACAATACTGCGCAGTATGACATATATTCCTTCGTGGATTGCTTTACTGGTTACCATCAAATATTAGTTGCTGAAGAAGACCGGGAGAAAATAGCTTTTATCACTCCTTGGGGAACCTTCTGCTATAGACGACTATCCTTTGGCCTCATCAATGTTAGAGCGACGTATCAGCCAGCCATAATGGCCCTCTTTCATGATATGATGCACAAAGAAATAGAAGTCTATGTTGACGACATCATCATTAAATCTCGGAGGGAAGATGACCACATCAACCATCTCAAGAAGTTATTCAACAGGTTGCGTAAGTACAACCTCAAGCTAAATCCTGCCAAATGTTCTTTTGGCGTCAAAGCAGGCAAACTGTTAGGATTTTTGGTAAGCAATCGGGGCATCGAGCTAGACCCTGCCAAGATCAAAGCCATTACTAAAATGCCCGTACCTCGTACAGAGAAGGAGATAAGTGGATTCCTGGGAAGGATTAACTTCATAAGCCGTTTCATTTCACAGCTCACAACAACCTGTGAACCCATCTTCAAGCCGTTAAAGAAGAATTCCTCCACCAAATGGAATGAGGATTGTCAACAAGCCTTCCTTGCCATCAGGAAGTAGCTGACTGAAGCTCCTGTACTGGTACCCCCAAGGGATGGAGTTCCCTTATTCATGTACCTATCTGTCAATACCAACGCAATGGGCTGTATATTAGGACAGAAGGATGATAGTAGCAAGGAAAGGGCCACCTACTAAATCAACAAAAGATTCAGCAGTGGTGAACAGAAATACACCCTGATCGAGAAGACATGCTGTGCATTAGCATGGGCCGCCATGAGGTTGCAACACTATTTGTATGGGCATGCGACCTACCTCATATCCCGCATGGATCCACTCAAATACATATTCAATAAACCAATGCTGAATTGACGACTGTCCAAATGGCAGTTAATCCTACAGCAGTTCGACATTGTCTACGTGACTCAGAAGTCAATCAAGGGTCAAGGCATTGCAGATCAATTAGCTGAAGCACCTTCAGGAGGGTTCGAGTCCTTGGAGACGTATTTCCCAGATAATGGGATCATGATAATTCAACAACTCCAGTAAGAGAATACAGTCCAACCATGGAAAATGTATTTCGAAGGAGCGGTAAACATGGAAGGTGCCAGAGCTGGGGAAGTCCTTGTCTCTGGTACAGGAGATCACTATCATGTGGCTACCAAACTTCAATTTGGCAACACCAACAACACGGCCGAGTACGAAGGCTGTATAATGGGGTTCAAGCTTGCCCAATCCATGTCTATCAAGCACTTACTCGCCTTTTTGAGATTCTGTGCTGGTCATTAGATAAACCACCAGCGCGTATCTCACTAAAGAACTGCATTTGCTGCCCTATCATCGGCAGGTCTGATAAATGTGTTTCATACACACGAATCGGTAGTCTTAATAGCTTGAGTCTTAAGGTTTTCAAGTAATTTTTCCTTCATTTTACTGGGTTTTATATTATTGTGTGCAGGAAATGGATTGAATGCAAAATGAGTTTAAAAGGATAATTTTCAGCACACTTGCATGGCTTTCTAATTACATGTTCATATTCATGCAAAGCCTTGCATGTATTCAAAATTGAATTTCTATTCCAAACAGCTCATGAACTCTACAATAACATTATGGAAATCATCAACAAATCAGCAAGCATGCAAGGAATCAGCTCATAGGCAGCATGCAAATAAAATCAAGGGGCTGGACAGTAGTGGACTCCGCTGGGGCGGGGTTGTATAGAAAGAACTCCCCGCTAGGGCAGGGAGGCAGCAGATGGTTGATCCCTTTTCCTTCTAGGACGCAGTGCAACAATTAGCAATAAAACGGATGCTACATGAATCAAGTGGGGCAGCTGATGTCCTTGGGATTTTCGGACTCTAGTGCAATAAAAGAGGAGGGAGTCTATTAGATAGCATGAGGTGGCGACAAGTTGCTGGTTCCTTTTCCTTTGCCGAGTTGGCCATGCAGCAAGATGGAAAGGATTGTGGGCTGTGTATATATATATTATATATTAAGGGACACAATAAGGCACACTGCAGTAGTGGGCTGCGGACATGTGAGATGAGAAGGGACTTGACAGGTTAAATTGGAGGGCCACGTGTATGGACTATATAATGGACCTGAAACATGTGCAGTTGCTGTTCTTCTCTCTTTTGCTTGGACTTGGACACGGATGCCGCATGCAACAAGTTGGGATGATTGAGTGGGACACGAATTGCGACAAATAAGAAAGATCGAGAGGAGGCAGCGGGTGTAGCATTATAAAAAGGAGCCTTCACTTGATACTAGCAGGAGATGACATGGGATTCCATTAACTAGACTAGCTTAGATAATATGTTCAATTAGGATTCCATGAGATATATGATGACATGGACAGAACCTGGAGACAAAGAAGGCAACGAGTCATGGAGCGGGTCTTGGAATATCACTTGGAAAAAAAGCAGCTAGCGTGTAATTTCTTTTTCTATTTCAGATGGGTCTAGCTAGTGGAGCAAGCTTGGGTAAGATAATTTAAGGTCATGCATATATGATATAAGGGACACGTAACCTGCAACATAAGGAATAAACAAGGCTGTTGATCTCTTTCCTATTTCGCATAGGACATGACAATAATAAGTGAGCCAGCTGCTGGGATCTCATTTGCCGAATTGGGCTTGGATTGAGTGGAGTGAGTGGGCTGCGGATACATAAGGTTACAAGTCACGAGAGCAGCTTATTTATATATATTAGTATTAGTATAGAATTATGAAAAAATTATTATTCTAATTAGTTTAGTTTAGTTTTAAAATAAAATAATAAACCCTAGTTGAAATGAGATTTTGGAGATTGAAGCACTTGGAAGTCATTGGAGATCCAGATCAAGAGCGAGACGGAGCAGAATTTGCCGGCAACAGATTCAATTCTTTTCCTTAATCTTTTTCTTATCTTTTAATGTGTATTCAAGTGTGGATTCTTAGTTTTAATTCAATAAATTAATTCTTTGTTTAAGATTACAATGGATCTTATTATGTAGTTTATTTTAATATACTTCTTTATCAATTATTGTGATCTATCATTGAGATTGTCTATTATGATTTGGAATTAATTGCTTAATTGCCTAGCTAACAATTACCGTGATAATCTATATGAAATTGATTAAGGAGTATAGATTTAGATCTGATCATGATAGCATGTGTTTGTGATTTCTGCATAGATGGAAATTATAATTCGTGTTTAGGATAGAGATATTCCTTTACGCCATATGTAATCTATTAGAGAACTTGTGATTAAATCATTTTTAATTGTAATTCATATAGAAATATAGTGGATTAGTTAATTATGGTGTCTTGCTTAATTCTATCATCTATGGATTTGAGTGAGTATGGTATGATGCATCAAGAGGTGGTTATATTTATTTTCGTGTTCTTGATTAACAATTCAAAATAGAAAGAATAATTGATGAGAAGTATGTTAACTTAGATGAATCGATAAGTGAAGTTGTGATCTTAAATCTCCGTAATCTAAATTTAACTAGTGGTAATAGTGGTAACTAGTGGTAATTAGTGATAATTAGTGGTAATCTTAATTTAACTAGTGGAATTTAATAGTAGTTTAATTATATAATTTGAAATTCATTCGTTTGAATAAGATTGAGTTGGTTACGGGTTAGTACTTGGTGATTCTTATTAAATAATTCCTCGTGGCATCGACACTTTACTTTCACTCTATTACTTGTTGACCACGTATACTTGCGTGTTGTGCGTAACTAGATTTTTCCCAACAAGGTCCTCAAAATATCTCGGGAATTTGAAGACATAACCTTTGTTCACATTCCTTGGGGTCGGAATGACTTCGCTGATGCATTGGCAACGTTGGCTTCATTAATTCGCATGCCCGATAAGAGTGGATTTCCCAACATCCAGTTCACAAGTAAGAAATCCCCAACATATGGGAGTTACATTGGAGAAGTATCAGATGAAATACCTCCTATCAAGCAGCCTTGGTATCAAGACATCAAGGAATATCTTCGTGATGGATCCACACCCACTGGGGCAAGCCAATCAGAGCGTAAACGGATACACAAAATGGCCATAAAGTTCTATTTAAGCGGAGATACACTATACAAAAGGGATGCTGGAATAGACCTGTTAAGATGCCTCGATAAAGAGCAAGCCCAAAGATTAATGGATAAAATTCACGATGGAGTCTGTGGTCCACACATTGTTGGGTTTGTACGAAATCGTGACGCAATCACATTGCAAAAATTAGCGGAAGCATGGTATATCAGATTTTAAAATTTTCTACAAAACCATCACCCGGATCATCCTTTATGCAAATTATTAATTTAAAACGATAAATAAGAAGTTATGGAATCATACCCTTGTAGAACGAAGCTTCCACAGGTACGAGTTCAACTCCTTGTTCTTCGTGATCTTCTTGAATTTTCGGGTTAGATTCTTTACTTTGATCAACGTTAGCCACCCAAGTGTTTGGCCTTTAGAGGTGATCCACCAAGGAAGATGAATTATCAAGAAGGAGGGTGGTTGGCTTAGTTTTCTATCCTTTATAGAAAAGGAGTACTCTCCAACAATTGGAATTGCATCAACTGATATCTATTATAAGACTCTCTTATATAGATATTGGTCAACCCTTCTAATCCTATTAGACATGGGATTTCATTTAATTAATTTAAACTCCTTTAATTAATTTAGGCTTTCCACCACATTGGGAATAATTAATTAAATTAATTAAATTAATTTGTCTCCTAATCTTATTAGGAATAAATGAGAGTACTAATATTAAATTAATTACTAAACCCTTTTAGAAATTAAAATAACAATAATTGTAATAATATTAATAAGACTCCTCTTATTAATTTATATTTAATATTTCTAAAATATTAAATAATAAACATTAAGCTATTTAATTTATTCTATCACCATAGATTAAATTAATTACACTTAATGCATTATTACGATTATGCCATTACTTTCTTAAATAATTATTCTTCCTTTTATGGTGTGACCCTTTAGGTTCTCCATATTAAACCGGTTGTGAATAAATCAATTAGAACAATTCTAATTTTATTTAAATAAATAAATTAAACTAATAATCTATTTAAATAAATAATATTTATTCTACAATAGGGATAAGTATCCCTAGCGATCAACGACTTTTCAGATAATATAGATTTCAACATTAATCATAAAAGAACCTGTGAATAAATAGTTACCGTACAATTCAATCCTTCCACCATACAATGTCCCAATTAAATATAAGACATGGAATTACTGTCAAGTTTTATTTTATTTAATTATATGTATTTCGATTAGAAAATGCACAACTCCAAATAATGCAAATTAAAACCCCTTTCTAATTTCATTCTACATTGGCCAAGGATTCCTGAGTTGTCATTTAACGAATCACATAGGACATATCTCCTCTTTTACTAGAGGTGGTAGATTCTTTATTGATCATTCATTATCTCCTTATGTAACTCATTATATCCAAGCATACCTTTTTATATACCCTAAAGGGCTTTAAGGAATAAGTCAAAGTCTAATTCATTACAGATAAGATACTATGATGATCTCAAGTCCAAGGATCACTGGTACTACTATCACATTAGGAATTCCTATTGACAGGCGAGTAAAACTCCATTAGGTATTCCATAGATAGTCACGTTCAGTGAACTTATTCTCCAATAAGCACCTACATACTTGCTTTAGTGTCTCCACACAAATGATCATGAGATCAATCATCCTCATTCAATGAGCAAGCAACATATGTACCAATCTATCCGGATTTACTAATCCCCTTTTTAGTAATCCCACGATTGAGAACTATTTTAGTTTTAAGCTTTCTAAGAAATTAAATCTCATTAGCATGATCAACATCATAATTCTAAAAGTATTGCTTAAAACTATGGGTTATTTACATATTATAAAAATAGCACCATGTAGATAATTAAATGCCTTTAATAAGTTAATACTTTTATTAATAAATAAATAAGATCGTCTCCAAAGTAGATGCTTTATCATAAGTTAATACTTTTATTAATAAATAAATAAGATCGTCTCCAAAGTAGATGCTTTATCATCATACATGATTGGCTTGTATGCATACTACTTTTAATCTCCCACTTGCACTAAAGCCAATTGCCATGGTATCTCATACCAACTTCTCTAAGTGACGATCAAACTGCTGTTGTGTTATAGCTTTAGTAAATGGATCTGCAATGTTATCTTGAGAGACTACACGCTCTAAGGTGACGTCTCGTCTTTCAATGATTTCATTAATCAAAGTGCCGCAACACATGTTTAGATTCAAGATGAGACTTAGGAACTATTCCTAGTTCTGTAATGAACTTTTCATCCAAAACATCAACTTGCAGCTTCACTTACAGTTATATACTTTTTCTTTGTCACTAAACCAGCAACCTTTTGCTGTTTGGAACCTTTCCAATTCACTGCACCATCTTTCAAGGTAACAATTTACCCTAAAGTGGATTTTGCTGTCGTCTTGGTCAGTCTGAAAACTTGAGTCTGTTTAGCCCTCTAGTGTAATTCAGACTCATCATGTGATATGATGACATCCTTAGTGTCAGTTAAGTACTTTAAGATATATATCACTGTCTCACAGTGATCTTCTCCAGAATATGACTGATCAACATCAAGTCTCATATATTTCATTGCATACATGATAGTAGCTCATGCGATCTCTCTTTTATTGAGGACAATTTTAGAGACATTCACCCCATGGCTCATCATCATGAGACACCTTTTGGAGTTTGCTATGCTAAATGCCTTTAGCATCTAATGAATATACGTTTCCTTAGGTTAAGCCGAACATCCTTTTAAATCTTTCAATACAGATTTATATCCCCAATGTGGGATATTCTACCCAAATCATTCATGGAGGAATGTTTAGACAACTTTATTTTGATCGATTAAAGCATAGGAATTTCATTCCCTATCAGTAATATATCATCAACATATAGTACAAGGAATGAAGCAGCACTCCCACTAACCTTCTTGTACACACATGGTTCATCCTCATTTTTGATAAAATCAAACTCTTTGATTGTCTCATCAAAATGAATGTTCCATCTACGAGAAGCTTGCTTCAATCCATAAATGGATTGTTGTAGCTCATATACATGATTTGCTTCAACCATTGAAATAAAAACCATCTGGTTGTATCATACATACATTCTCCTCTAATAATGTATATTTGAGGAAGGGCGTCTCCACGTCCATTTTGCCAGATTAAGTAATAATAAGCTGCAATCGCAAGTAAAATCCAAATGGACTTGAGCATAGCTTCAAAATCTATTTTAGATTTTATGGTCATCTACCATTTCTCTGAGTCTTTATTACTCATAGTCTGTTCGTAATTCTATGGATCATTATCATTCATGATGTGTACCTCATCGTCATCCTCTATGACGAATCCATACCTCTCAGGTATCTTCGGTACTCTTCCAGATTTATGAATAGGGTGTGATACAGTAGGTTCTTCCACTTGGTCACGTACCTGACTCTGATCCATAGTAATTTGTGGTTCTTGAACTTCTTCAAGATATATCTTACTCCCACTGACCCTTTCATGGATAAACTCCTTTTCCAAGAAGGCAGCACCTTTTGATCAGTTGGATGATAGAAATAATACTCTACAGTTTTTTTAGGGTATCCCACAAATCTACACTTGTCGAATTTAGTCTATAGCTTATCATGTTCAAACTTTTTGACATAAAATGGACAACCCCAAGTCTTAACATGCTTAAGATTTGGTTTTCTCCCCTTCCGCATCTCATATGGAGTCTATGGGAAAGATTTGGTAGGTACCTTGTTAAGTAGGTATGCAGCCGTTTCTAGGGCATAACCCCAGAAGGAAATTGGAAGGTCGGTAAAACTCATCATGGATCGAACCATTTCCAACAGTGTTCGATTTCTCCTTTCAGATAATCCATTCAACTGTGGTGTACCTGGTGGAGTCCATTGTGAAATTATACCATTTTCTTTGAGATAATTGAGAAACTCACCGCTCAAGTATTCTCCACCTCGATCTGATCAAAGAATCTTAATACTCTTGTCTGTTTGTTTCTCTACTTCACTTTTGAACTTTTTGAACTTTTCAAATGATTCTGATTTGTATTTCATTAAATACATATATCCAAATCTTGAGTGATCATCAGTGAAAGTAATAAAATAAGAATACCCACCCCGTGCACTTGTTGTCATAGGTCCACAAACGTCTGTGTGAATCAACGCTAACAACTCTGTAACTCTTTCTCCTTTTCTACTAAAAGGAGATTTAGTCATTTTACCCATGAGACAAGATTCACAAGTTGGATATGATTCATAATCAGATAGCTCTAAGAGCCCATCCTTATGCAACTTGTATAATCTTTCATTGATATGACCGAGTCTACAGTGCCACATATAGGTATAATTAATATAATCTCTTTTCCTTTTCTTAGTTTGTTCAATTTGAAATATATTTTCTTGCAAGTCAAGTATATAAAGTCCATTTCGCAAATATCTAATACCATATAAAACATCGTCTTTATAAATAGAACAACCATTGTTCTTTATAATAACGTTAAATCATTCCATATCCATTACAGAAATAGAAATAATGTTTCTAATAATATTCGGAACAAAATAACAATTATTTAGATAAATGAACTTGCCCGAAGGCATCGCTAAATAATAAGTTCCTACAGCTAATGCAGCAACCTTTGCTCCATTCCCCACTCATAGGATGACCTCATCATTGCTCAGCTTCCTACTTCTGACCAGTCCCTTCACAGTATTACATATGTAAAAACCACAGCCGGTATCCAATACCCAAGTAGAATTATAACTTTCAAAAAAATTAATTTCAATCATAAACAAACCTTGATTGGAAGTCGAAGCTTCCCCAAGCTTCTTCTCTGCTAGAAACTTCTTGCAATTCCTTTTCCAATGTCCCAGCTCGTTGCAATGGAAGCACATTCCTTTGCCAGCTAGATCAGGTTTCTTTTGCTCCTTTTCTTTCCCCTTTCCCTTAGCCTTCTTGGATTTCTTCTTTTTAGAATATACCTTGGGCCTCTTCCTTTTATTGGAAGAATCCACCATCAAGATATGGTTCTTCTTGGATGGGAAGTGACCTCTACATTTTTCATCATGTTAAGCAGCTCAGGCAAGCTGACATCTAGCTTATTCATGTGAATACTAACCACATACTGCGAGAAGGTCTCAAGGAGTGATTGCAAGACCAAGTCTTGACTCAACTCTCCATCCATGACGAACTCAAGCTGTCCAAGGCGTTCAATCAAATTGATCACCTTTAGGACATGAGTCTCGACGGCAGTGCCCTCGGTCATCCGAGATCGAAAGAGCTCTTTAGATATCTCATATCTAGCAGTCCTACTCTGTTCACCATACAACTCCTTGATGTGAAGCAGCATAGCAGGAGCATCCATTTTTTCGTGCTGACGCTGAAGCTCGTTATTCATGGATGCGAGCATGACGCATTAAGCCACAGATGCATCATCTTGCCACTTTACAATGGTGGCAATCTCTTCCTCAGAGGTTGTTTCTGAAACAGTTCCAGGGACATGTGAATTTAGGACATAAGAAATCTTTTCAACAGTGAGAACTATTCTCAGATTTCTTAGCCAGTCTGTATAATTCTGCCCGGTAAGCTTATTAGCAACAAATATGCTTCGAAGTGAAATTAGTGATTTTGACATTTTTAAATTTCTGTATGTGAAAAGGCAATATTTTAGCAAACATTTATTTAATTAATTTTGCATACCAAAATAAATTTAGGTCTTTATTTTAAATTGGTATTTACCACTATTATTTTTATCAAACAATACTACTCTCACTTATATAGTTCGGCAACATCTAATTAAAGATTTGCTAGTGAGATTAAGGAACCCATTTCAAATGTATATAGCCTTGTGGATAGCACAACAAACGATATATAAATAAATAGGTAGACAACTCTTGTCAATTATATCAACATGTAACACCTTTTATTTTGCCTCTTAAATCATAATAATCAAGTGTGTGCACATCCGAACTAAAATAATTTAAGTTAAGTCTAACCTAGCACTTCCATAAATTACAAAAAGAAAAATGTTTGTCCTGGTGAATAGCACAACAAGACTATATTGTTCAATTTTCTTGATAAGCATCAAATGTGATTAATTAACATCTTAAATACGCAATACTCGCCTTGTGGATAGCACAACAAGCTCATATTAAATATTTAATACTCTATTAATTTATCATGCTAGAAGGCGACGTTCAATATTCCAAATATCATTGAACGCTTCGGACTTAATATAATTTCTTTGAGGGATTTGTTATTATTTGTCTCATCTTGTTTAGCGCGCATGCACACACACACACACACACACACACACACACACACACACACATATATATATATATATATATATATAAAATACGCGTCATTTTATTAAATATGCTAAGCATGTTTGCATAAAATATAATATATATATAATATTTAGTGTGCAATATAGAATATTATATTCTACCCGGATTGATTATGGACTTTTATTCTAGTTTAGTTCACTAGAGCCACCAAGTGAACCAAAAGGTCAAACCTAGGAGTGCAAAAATTAAATTTAAATATAACTATTATATTTAAACCCGGGCTCCATACAAATGGGACTTCAAGCGCTCCTTGCTCCTTGATCTCTGGTTCTTCTATAAAATTCTAACTAATCCTATTACATAAATTATTTTATTTAAATATAAACCTTGATCAGCAGTCAAGGGGAAGCACATATGTGACACCCCCAAATCCGGGTACTACGTCTCCACATGACTTGGTGCTCACTTCTAAAATAAACATACATCTACCCAATATAATAATAAAATTAAATACAACTTTTAATCAAAATAATAAAATCTCCCTTAAAACAAGGGTTACAACCTTCATCAAAATAAATCCCGGGGTTACTCTAACCTTGACAACATAATAAAGTGCGAAAATAAAAACATCACATTAAAGTCTATTACAATCATCTCAATTAAATTTACACAAGTCTTCACTTGCTTTGCTTTCCCTTGCCCTTACTTGTAGACGGAGCATCAATGTTATCAACCATAACTGCAATTGTTATTTAATGCAAGAGTGAGCAAACAACAGCCCACTGAAGTTTAACAGTAATAATTACATGAAAGAATATCTTTAAAAGAATCTGAACAACTTAGCTTGCTTCAATAATAAAGAATTGAATAATAATTCTCTATCAACATTAAAATTCAAATATAGAATTTGTCTGAGGGTCATAAGATCTTTGAACTCTTGTCCTAGGTTATAAATATTTCTATTTAAACATTTAACAGTCAAGAAGACTATGGACCTTAACTCGTACTTAGGGGGATCAACCCTTCGTACCATGTATTGTGCATAAACATCTTAACGCTCTGCGTAGTAACCTCCCCTAGTAAATAAGGTTGTTCAACTCAGTAATTTAAATTCAAGTCCGCACCAAAGAAAATTTGGTTTGGATAACAAAAAGGGTAATTTAGAATTCTCTTTTATCAACTAAGGATTAGTTGATAAGTTTACAAGGAAATTTAGAGTTCACGTTCATCAACTAAAGATTTATTGAATCGACTTTCAATAATAAAAGAATTAGGAACTAATATATGCTTTAGAATTAAACGTAAAGCATTTAAATCAATAACTGGATCTTACTTGAACAATAAGTCAAGATCATTTCCATTAACTGAATAATTAGTCCAATATAGAACTGAAAGGACATTCAAAAGTGGATAAATGAATTTAAATAAACGAGTTTAGGATTTAGAAGACTTGCCTTATGCGCAAGCTACTTAACTCAATCACGTACTTAAACACTTCTTATATACATTCAATTATAATAATCTAAATTAGTTAACACATAACTAATTACATGAGTGGTTAACCGTCATGGTTAACTCACTCTAATTAAATAAATAATAATAATCAACTATCACATAGTTAATTACATCACACACATACTCACATAATTTTAATTAAACAATTATAATTTAAACATTTAATCTAATTACTTAAATTATAATTATCCTTTAAATTATAAACAAATTATAATTTAAAATCGATTAAACTATATCATGCATTATAATTACACTAATTATAATTAATCATGTATTTACCAATTTATAACCCATAATTAAACATGCATTTATTAAATTATAATTACATAAATTATAATTTCAATTAACATCTAATTGTTTAAAATAAATCAACTAATATCATACTTTAAATTAAACACTTACTTTTTATTATAAATAATCAATTTATAATTAAGTAACTCATAGTACAATTAAACAATTATAATTTATAATTTAAGTACTATATTAAGTTTTCAAAACTTCTTTTTTCTCAAATTATGAGATTATCAACTTCATGTTAACAAAATATTATAGCAACTGGATACATACTAATTGTCATGGAACAATTAAACTAAGGCTCAAAATAAATTGCACAATGAACTAAAACTCATTGTCTCTGCATTGAGTACGGCCAGCTGCGCGGCCAGCTGCGCGGCCAGCTGCGCAGCCAGCAGCCTTGGCACCGGCGCAGCTGCGTAGGGAAAGGATCTGGGAAGGGCAAGCGGCGCAGCTGCGCTGCTCCTGGCCTTACTGCCGGCGCAACTGCGTAGCAACTCTGCCAGACGCAGACAGCCTGTGACACCCCCAAATTCGGGACCGCCACTTGATTGCTCGAATTCTGTTCGTCACGTGCTCATGGTACAACAATGATAACTAAAATCACACATTCACAGCGGAATATCTAATTTAGAATAATATACAATGATTTATTATAATTATTCCCCCAAGTCTTGCAACCTACAGTACTTAATAGATTACATAATAATATCAATTAACGACTCATTACATAATCTAACTTAAGCTTAAACATAATCAAATTCAGTCTTACTACATTATCTTAATACAACATTAAAATATTTAAAAACATAAAAAAGACAAGCTAGTTGGTAGCCTTGCCCTTGCCCTTATCAACGCCTGAAGGTTCGCCATGCTCTGCCTTAACTGAAATGTTTTAGAGAAAGCAAGAATGAGCACAAATTGCCCAGCAAGTAATATACAATAAGGGTACGTGATAAAATTCTCAATTCTCGAAAGGGTATGACAAGGTCTGATAGTTCAAGAATAACAAGAATATCAACAATTTTCACTAACAGTCGCTAAGGACAGAATAATATCAATGTGATTCAATAATAATAAATCAATTCAAGATTTCAAGATAACAGAATACTGAGCAGTCACTAAGGATTATGAACTTCCACAGGATTTGACAGTAATAAACTGAAAATCAAATAAAACAAGTACAACAGGTGATCAGCCTAAAGTACCATATGTTATGCATAACACTCAATCATACTAATATGCGCGTGTCGGTTCTCCGACAGTTATAGTTTGTTGTTCTCAGTCAAATATAAGATCCCGCACAATTGGTTTGGTAGCTTTTCAATAATATCAGTTTAGTCGAATCAAATGGCATCGACACTTTGAAAATATTCAAGAACAATACCAAGTTCAACATGGATAATAGCTTTAATGAAATAAGAGTTCAAGTATGCTAATTCAATTCAACGATTAAGTACAGAAACTAGTTTGCAATATACAAGGATAGAATACTTGCACAGTAAAAGAGTGTAAGTTAGGAAACTTGCCTTAAGCGTAGTTTATCCCCTTAATTTAATCAACACTTTTCGAATCCTATCGTAATATAGTAATGTATATATAATATTCATTAGTCATATAGTTTAACATTATATCTCATCTCGTATATACGATAATCACATAAGCTAAGTTTTATCTTAGCGACACAGTTATATAGTATTATATTAACATAATTTCTATCATGAACTTTCCTCTTTTCTCTAGTTAATCATTTTCATACATCATTACTATCATGTGAGACTACCACAAATAGTAAACATATTCAAATTAGCGAGTTATAGCATTACTTATAAGTTAACAGTCAAAAATTGGATTCAATCTTTAACATGTGATATCACCTTAGCTATCATATTTCTTTTACACATATGAGGCGAGTATATAACTCATTCCAGGCATGCTTATGAGTATTCATGTAACTATCGTAGTTATTAGTTTGAAAACATGTTTCGTTTACGCGAAACTTGGTTTCACGACATGTAACATAGTAGGAAAACATGAATGATACTTTAACAAGTCTAAAAGTATTATCAAGTATGATCATAACTTTCAGAATACGAATCTTGTAATAACATGTTAAGGTTCACCATTAAAGCTTATATTTTCATTAATAAGTCTTACTAACATATTCATGTTACATCATGAAATCCGTATACATAAGTCAATAGGTCTGACACGCATTTTAAGGTTATATAAACATGCCCGAAAAATCAGAATATACATATGGTCTTTACATGTCAATATCAACCTTCAAAACTTGTATTTTTGTTAGAAATATTTAATAGTGAGGTCTAACATGCTCTTGTCATACTATGAACCATATATACATAAGTTAATATGTCTTTCATGCATTTCTGAACCATAATAACATGTTCAAAGTCCGAATATAATTATAGCACATCTAAATCCCCTTTCCATAATCTCTACTTAGCGAGGTTCACATGATCACATTTCGCTACGGAGCTTATATACATGAGTTAACATGCATCTCATGTGTTTCTAGGTCATACTAATGTGCCTCAAAAATTAGAACATCAATGTGTTACACACATGTCAAAGTTTGTTTTCAAACATTAATTTTCGTTAGGAAAGTGCACTAGTTAGGTTCACATGTTCATGTTACCTTATGAAATATGTACACACCTATTAACATGCTTTTCATGCCTTTCTAGATCATACTAGTATGCTTTCACGGTCAGAATACCGGCATAAGTCATATATGTTTAAAGTTTGTTTAGGAAACTTGAAATTTATTTCAACGGTATTCGTCATTCCATTAATCTTGTATGACATCATAGCAACACACGTGCACATCTTGTTAATATACTTATGTATAGGTAGTACTCATGCTGACATGTTCATCTAAGTTATTCAAGTAAACTATCATGTAGCAGACATCAAGTAGGAAGCAAAAAGCAAAAATCTGCAGCAGGGGCCCTGCGCAGCTGCGCTGAGCCGTGCTTGGTCTGATTCAAGATGCAGTCTGCATCGGCAGACTCCCAGGCCAAATGCCAAATTACTTCACGAAATCAGTTTTTAAACAACTACATTGACTACTAACATATATATTGGCTTATATAACAACTAGACATTCATCTCATGCTTCAATTACCATCTTAATTCATCATGGTTAAGAATGAAATTTTGACAGAGAATGAAATTTTACAGAGAATCAAAATGAAAAATAAGAAGAGGAATTATACCTCTGTTAAATTGTGAACTGAACTTGCTGCTATACTCCCACTCACAATGCTGCTATACTATCAATGTATTCGCTCAACTCAACACTTATGCAAACTCACATCAAATGAAATTGAAGGAGAAGGGGCCATATAAATAGCAAAGCCAAGACCCAGACAATGTATATGTGCAACAAATTAAACCAACGAGATTTATGAATTGCATGGGGGTTAAAGAGTAGTAGGTAAATGGTAGTTGGATTCATCATGAATCCCACTCCCTCCATAATCATGAGCTATGCAATGCTGAGTTTGATGAAGAAATAGGGAGTAGACTAGCTTGAGTGTTTCACGTGTGCAAGGATTGTGACTAATTATATGGGACAAGCCAATTAAAAGCCCAGCATTCTAGCAACATGCATATATACATACTTAGGCTATATACACATACATATATCATATACTTAAGTATATATGTATACTTAGGTAGTAACTTTATTTAGAGTCATAATGTAGTTTTCAATAAGGAAATAATGTTACAATATAGTGAATGTAATTTATATATAATCCATGTACATTTTATTACACCGGTATAACTTAATCGGATACTATCACATTACATTATCTCATGTATTATTAAATTGTTCACCATATATTCATGATGTCTCACTTTATTAAAACTAATAGTTTACAATATGTTCATGATATATTATACAATGTATACCCACATATTTATTGTCACACAAGTATAAACATGTAGCTTATATATTCCAATCAATCTTAATACATGGTCTCTATGTGTAATATATTCACATTACACTATATAACATAGTTTATGTATACTTGCATGGTCACACTTAAGTGTTTCTCTACACTATATAATATAGTTATATTCCATATACTTTATATATTCAAGTATTGCACATTTGCACATATCAATTAATATAATCTTATTATCTTAATAACTTACTTATTTGTCAAATAAATAAATTATTTATCTCATTGATTAATTAACGATAATATTAATTAATCCATTCTTCATTGATTGTTAATTTCCATAATAATTGATTAACACTTATATGATTAAATATCACATTAAATGAATATAAATCTTATTATATTATAGACACGTTGCTCATTATTATTATTATATTTCGTACAATAATAATAATCACATATTATTAATTAACCACCATTAATATTCTATAACAATTATTCTACGATGACAATTAATTAATATTCTACGATTATTAATTAATATAGATTAATTGTTCGCGTAAATTTATATAATTATTCTTATATTACGTCACTGTGCCACGTAAGGCTCCCAACGAGTTTATCGCAAACTCCATAAATTTTTTAATTATTATAATATTAAATTTTATATAATTGAATTAATTTATCTCATAACACAAAATCATTTATATTAAATGAATTCTCATTTCCATTAATATATTCATTTAATAATTGATAGAAATTCTCGGGTATTACATCCTCCCCCCTTATAAAAGTTCTGTCCCGGAATTGCTACAAGGTTACACAAATAAATGGGGATAGTCCCTCATCATCCTATCTTCTAACTCCCACGTTGCCTCCTCGACATCGTGGTTACGCCAAAGTACTTTTACAGACGAAATAACTTTATTTCTCAAAGTTTGTTCTTTCCTATCTAATATCTGGACAGGAATTTCTTCATACGCTAAGTTCTTCTCCACTTGAATGGGCTCGTAAGAAATCACGTGCTTGTAGTCGGCCTTGTACGGTCGCAACACGAAAATGTGGAACACATTGTGGATGTGCTCCAATTCGGGTGGTAACGCAACTTTGTATGCCACTTCGCCCACTCGCTTCAGTATCTCGAACGGTCCTATGAATCTTGGACTCAATTTTTCTTTCTTGCCGAAACGGATCTTTCCTTTCCATGGAGATACCTTCAAGAAAATAAAACTGTCGACTTTAAAATCTCGCTCCTGCCGATGCAAATCTGCGTATTTCTTCTGGCGATCTTGAGTTGCTACTAATCTGGCTCTTATTATTGTCACCACGTCTGCGGTTTGTTGAACTAACTCTGGTCGGAGTATTCGTCTCTCCCCGACTTCGTCCCAACACAATGGCGTTCTGCTCTTTCTCCCGTAAAGAGCTTCGTACAGTGGCATGCCGATAATCGCATGGTAACTATTGTTATAAGCAAATTCAACTAAGGGTAGGTGGTCATCCCAATTTCCCTTGAAGTCCATCACGCAAGTCCTAAGCATGTCCTCTAGCATTTGTATTGTTCGCTCACTCTGTCTGTCGGTCTGAGGATGGTAAGAAGTACTCAACCTCAACAGCGTTCCCATTCTCTCTTGCAAACTCTTCCAAAAATTGGACATGAAGCGTGGATCTCGATCAGAGACAATAGATACCGGCACTCCATGTCGTGAGACAATCTCCTTTACGTACAGACTCGCTAATTGGTTCAAACTGTAGCGGATCTTGATTGGTAGAAAATGTGCGGTCTTCGTTAGTCGATCCACGATAACCCAAATGGCATCATAACCTTTCTATGTAACTGGAAGTCCTACCACGAAGTCCATCGTAATATGCTCCCATTTCCACTCTGGTATTTCTAACGGTTATAGTAAACCACTCGGCCGTTGATGTTCTGCTTTAACGCATTGGCAAGTCAAACATCTACTAACGCACTCTGCGACTTCCCGTTTCAAATTAGGTCACCAAAAATGTTGCTTCAAATCTCGGTACATCTTAATGCCTCCCGGATGAACAGAATATATCGTATTATGTGCCTCGTGCAAAATCTCTTCCCTCAACTCGGTTACCGCTGGTACCCACACTCTTCCTTCGAATCTCAAGATACCGTCTTTATCCATTCAGAATCTTTCTTCTTCATTTTCTGTGATCCTCTTTCGGATTTTCTCACACTCTTCATCCTTTTCCTGAGCTTCCTTTACTCTATCCAACAATGTCGGATGAGCTTCCATTACAAACAACTTCTCTCCAGGCTTTTCTAGGTTCTTTCACTTCTATCTCCAATTTCTCCATCTCTCTTATCAATTCTTCCTGAGTCATCAAATTAAACAACTTCTCCCTTCTTTTCCTGCTCAGAGCGTCGGCAACCACGTTTGCCGTTCCCCGGGTGATAAAGAATATTGCAGTCATAGTTTTTAATTAATTCTAACCACCTCCTCTGCCGCATATTCAACTCCTTCTGTGTGAAGATATATTTCATACTTTTGTGGTCCGTGTATATCTCACATTTTCCCCCATACAAATAATGCCTCATATCTTTAACGCAAAAACTACTGCCGCTAACTCTAAGTCGTGAGTAGGGTATCGTTTTTCGTAATCCTTCAATTATCATGATGCATACGCAATGACTTTGCCGTGTTGCATAAGCACACAGCCAAGTCCCTTGTGCGATGCATCACTATACACCACAAAATTTCCCGCATCATCTGGTAATGATAACACAGGTGCTTTGCTCAATCTCCTTTTCAGTTCTTGAAAACTTTCTTTGCATTTTTCAGTCCATACAAATTTCACCGTCTTCCTTGTCAGATTAGTCAACGGGGTTGCTATCTTAGAAAAATCTTGGATAAATCTTCGATAGTACCCAGCTAACCCTAAAAAGCTTCTCACCTCCGTTGGTGTTCTCGGTTATTCCCAATTACTTACTACTTCTACCTTCGCAGGGTCTACTGAGATTCCATTCTTATCCACCACGTGGCCTAAGAATTGAACCTTCTCCATCCAAAATTCGCACTTAGAAAACTTCGCATACATCTTCTCCTTCATTAGTGCCTCCAAAACAATCTTCAGATGTTCGGCGTGTTCTTCTTCTATCTTCGAGTAGATCAAGATGTTGTCGATAAAAACTACTACAAATTTATCCAAGTATGGCTTGAAAACTCGGTTCATCAAGTCCATAAATGCTGCTGGAGCATTAGTCAATCCAAATGACATTACCAAAAACTCGTAGTGTCTATAACGGGTTCGAAATGCAGTCTTTGGTATGTCCTCATCCCGTACCTTCAGTTGGTGATATCCTATTCGTAGGTCAATTTTCGAGAAACACTTTGCTCCCTTCAGTTGATCAAATAAGTCGTCTATCCTCGGTAGCGGATATCGGTTCTTGATCGTTACTCTGTTCAATTCTCGATAATCGATACAGAGCCTCATCGATCCGTCCTTCTTTTTAATGAATAACACTGGTGCTCCCCAAGGAGAAACACTCGGTCGAATGTAACCCTTATCCAATAACTCTTGCAATTGTATCATCAATTCCTTCATTTCTACTGGCGCCATACGATATGGAGCTTTCAAAATTGGTTCCGTTCCCGGTGCTAAGTCTATTACGAATTCAATTTCTCTGTCTGGAAGAAGACCAGGCAGATTGTCCAGAAACACATCTTGAAATTCATTCACTACGGATATATCCTTAATTTCTACTCATTTCTTCCGAGTATCAACGATGTAAGCTAAATAACCTACACATCCTTTCCTTAACAATTTCTTGACCTGCATTATCGTAACGCAACACGATTGCTTAAGCGATGAGCTACCATAAAACACTACCTTAGACTTACTCGGAGTCTGAAGGTTCACACATTTATTCTGACAATCAATTATCGCAGTATGGTTATACAACCAATCCATTCCCAGTATTACGTCAAATTCTCCCAATCTAATAGGAATCAAGTCTACGCTCAGTTCATGTTCTCTAATGTTTGCGCGATAATTTCGATAAACGTATTCTACATGGATTACTTCCTTATTCGTAACTTCTATGTTCAAAGGATTTTCTAATCGTTCTCGGGGTGTACTAAGTTTACTTGCAAATTCTTTAGATATAAAAGAATAGGTGGCACCCGAATCAAATAATACATAAGCATTTATATCATTGATTGGGATTATACCTGACACCACGTCCTTCGCAGCCACGGCGTCCTGGACGGTCATGTTAAAAGTTCTGGCAGTTGGACGGTTGGATTGTGCCGGTCCGCCAATCATCAGCTTGTTACCTCCTTACTGATTACTACCCCCGCCACTTTCCTTCTTTGGGCAGTCCTTGATGCGGTGCTCCGTCGAGCCACACGCAAAGCATCCTTGTATCTTCTTTGGTTTCGGGCAGTTGGGCGAGATGTGCCCTTCCTGTCCACAGTTGTAGCAAGTGCCTCGTCCCTTCCAGCACTCGCCCTGGTGATTCTTCCCACACTTCGGGCATCCTTCAGCCTTCTTCTTGAAACCTCCACGAAAATTCCCCGATTGATTATTGTTATTTTTGTAGTTGTTGTTGTTGTTATTCTCCTATTTTCTCTTTCCCAAGTTGCTTCCTCCACTGCTGCTTCCTCCAGTACGATTCTCTCCTCCAGCATTCTTTCCTTTCTTCTCCTTGTTATATAGACTTAAGGCCTCACTGCCACCTTCCGCAATGATTGCCTTCTCCAGTAATGTTGCAAAGGAATCAATTTAAAGAACTGATACCTTATTGAACAACCACGGCTTCAACCCTTGTTCGAAGCGTCTAGCCTTCCTCTCTTCATCACCAACTTGGTGCTCTGCAAATCGCGCTAGTTCGTTAAACCTAGCCGTGTATTGTGCCACTGTCATCTCACCTTGTTTTAACTCTAGGAATTTCACCTCCATCCTATTCTTCATGCTTTTCGGGAAGTAATTCTCGAAAAACAGCGTCTTAAACTTATCCCAAGCTATTATCCCTTCTCCAGCTCTTTGTTGATTAGCCTCCCACCAGTAGTTCGCTTCTCCCCTCATCATGTATGTGGCAAATATCGTCTTCTGATCTTCTCCTACGCGAGCTATAGTGAAAGCTTTTTCAATCTTCTTGATCCACGTTTGTGCGACGATCGGGTCGGTAGTTCCCTCGAACTCCAGGGGTCCTACACTCTTAAAGTCTTTAAAGGTTGTTACTGGCATAGCCTGAGGGTTTGGGCTAACGGGTTCATTGTTCCTTCCCCTTAATGCCTCTCCTAATAGGTCTACCAGTTTCTGGATCGGGTCAACTTGTTCCCTCTCGTTATTAACAGATTCTTCGGGTGCAGTCAATCTACGTCTGGGCGGCATTATCTGCATCACAAATTTTCATTTTATTATTTTTCAAGTATATTACTTAAGTATTTCTTTTAATACTAAAAGAATAAATTTATAACACGTTTCTGAAATAAACTCCATTTATATTCATATGCCATTTCATTTCATTACATGATTTCCCTAGCATACTGCTATAAATGTTATCACATATATCCCCTAATATCACAAAAGACGGGGAATATACTAACCTGCTACCATACTACCCCTCTAACAAAAGCTAACTCGGGGTTTACATTACTATCCCACATCTTACACAAAAGATTGGGATTACAACATAGTATATACAATACATAGCAGACACAACTAGTACTACCACTAGACTGACTAAGGGAATCTCATCCCATCATCCCGCGCTCCACTGCACTCTTGTACTCCATCTGTGCTATATACGCAACCAGCTCTCGACTTAAGGTATGTAGAGTCTGTCCCTACTCAGCCGGGTAGTGGTACACACCATCAATCACCCTCTCAAAAGCTGAACGGAACATATACCCCATCTTGTTCATCTTCCTCTTCTTGCACCTGACCTCGTCCTCTAGGTCGTCAGCTCTCTCATTGGTCGCTTCCCACTTCTCCTCGAAGTGTATCCTATCCATTACCTCCAACTCTAGCTGAGTACGGAGTGCCTCTTTCTCTGTCTTCTCACTCAGTTCCCTCTGTTCAACCTCTTCTAGCTTCTCTGCCAGATCTACATTCCTAGCCACTGACCTGTGAAATAAGGTTCCCATCTGGATCCCTGCCTCTCTGCGGTAAGCGATCTCTACCTCTAGCTCCTGCATGTCTAGCTTCCTCTGGTGGTCTTCGTCCCACAGCTTCTGGAACTTAGATTCTCTCTCTTTGGCTTCTTCCTCCAGCTCCTGGACTCTGTAGTCTAACTCCAGAATACGCTCCTCGTACTCGCCTAACATCTGCTTCTCAAGATTAGGCTTGTAGGAGTCCTCCATAGGCTCCTCCTCTGAAGGCTCGTCCTCAACCGGCTCGTCCTCCATAGGCTCCTCCTCGGGGTCAAACTCTACCTCGATCTCATCCTCGTCGTCAGACTCAAATGGTGCCAGCCTCTAAAGGTGCCTCGTACACTACATGAATATCTCTAGGCTCCTCCTCGGCCACTCTACTAGGTACTCCTGTGTCTGCCATCCTACAATCACAAACACAAGATAAGAAACAGCAACCCCATTAGAATGTTAAACAAAACATAAGTTCATTGTATAAAATGAAGTTACATTTCATAACAGACTAAGTCTCTCAAGGAAAACTCGACATGAGTTTTATCTCCTTCCTAACTTCTAAATTCGCCTAAGTTATAGTCGAAGGACACTCGTTCCTAAGGTTTATAACTACGGCTTTGATACCAACCTGTGACGCCCCCAAATCCAGGACCGCCACTTGGTCGCTCCAATTCGGTTCGTCACGTGCTCATGGTACAACAATGATAACTAAAATCACACATTCACAGCGGAATATCTAATTTAGAATAATATACAATGATTTATTATAATTATTCTCCCAAGTCTCGCAACCTACAGTACTTAATAGATTACATAATAATATCAATTAACGACTCATTACATAATCAAACTTAAGCTTAAACATAATCAAATCCAGTCTTACTACATTATCTTAATACAACATTAAAATATTTAAAAACATAAAAGAGACAAGCTAGTTGGTAGCCTTGCCCTTGCCCTTATCAACGCCTGAAGGTTCGCCATGCTCTGCCTTAACTGAAATGTTTTAGGGAAAGCAAGAATGAGCACAAATTGCCCAACAAGTAATATACAATAAGGGTAAGTGATAAAATTCTCAATTCTCGAAAGGGTATGACAAGGTTTGATAGTTCAAGAATAACAAGAATATCAACAGTTTTCAATAACAGTCGTTAAGGACAGAATAATATCAATGTGATTCAATAATAATAAATCAATTCAAGATTTCAAGATAACTGAATACTGAGCAGTCACTAAGGACTATGAACTTCCACAGGATTTGACAGTAATAAACTGAAAATCCAACAAAACAAGTACAACAGGTGATCAGCCTAAAGTACCCTATGTTATGCATAACACTCAATCATACTAATATACGCGCGTCGGTTCTCCGACAGTTATAGTTTGTTCTTCTCAGTCAAATATAAGATCCTGCACCAATCAATTGGTTTGGGTCGCTTTTCAATAATATCAGTCTAGCCGAATCAAATGGCATCGACACTTTCAAAATATTCAAGAACAATACGAAGTTCAACATGGATAATAACTTTAATGAAATAAGAGTTCAAGTATGCTAATTCAATTCAACAATTAAGTACAGAAACTAGTTTGCAATATACAAGGATAGAATACTTGCACAGTAAAAGAGTGTAAGTTAGGAAACTTGCCTTAAGCGTAGTTTATCCCCGTAATTTTATCAACATTTTTTGAATGCTATCGTAATATAGTTATGTATATATGATATTCATTAGTCATATAGTTTAACATTATATCTCATCTGGTACATACGATAATCACATAAGCTAAGTTTTGTCTTAGCGACACAGTTATGTAGTATTATATTAATATAATTTATATCCTGAACTTTCCTCTTTTCTCTAGTTAATCATTTTCATACATCATTACTATCATGTGAGACTACCACAAATAGTAAACATATTCAAATTAGCGAGTTATAGCATTACTTATAAGTTAACCGCCAAAAATCGGATTCAATCATTAACATGTGATATCACCTTAGCTATCATGTTTATTTTACACATATGAGGCGAGTATATAACTCATTCCAGGCATGCTTATGAGTATTCATGTAACTATCGTAGTTATTAGTTTGAAAACATATTTCGTTTACGCTAAACTTGGTTTCACAACATGTAACATAGTAGGCAAACATGAATGATACTTTAACAAGTCTAAAAGTATTATCAAGTATGATCATAACTTTCAGAATACGAATCTTGTAATAACATGTTAAGGTTCACCATCAAAGCTCATATTTTCATTAGTAAGTCTTACTAACATGTTCGTGTTACATCATGAAATCCGTATACATAAGTCAATAGGTCTGACACGCATTTCAAGGTTATATAAACATGCCCAAAAAATCAGAATATATATATGGTCTTTACATGTCAATATCAACCTTCAAAACTTGTATTTTTATTAGAAATGTTTAATAGTGAGGTCTAACATGCTCTTGTCATACTATGAACCATATATACATAAGTTAATATGTCTTTCATGCATTTCTGAACCATAATAACATGTTCAAAGTCCGAATATAATTATAGCACATCTAAATCCCCTTTTCATAATCTCTAAGTTCACTTAGCGAGGTTCACATGATCACATTTCGCTACGGAGCTTATATACACGAGTTAACATGCATCTCATGTGTTTCTAGGTCATACTAATGTGCCTCAAAAATTAGAACATCAATGTGTTACACACATGTCAAAGTTTGTTTTCAAAACATTGATTTTCGTTAGGAAAGTGCACTAGTTAGGTTCACATGTTCATGTTACCTTATGAAACATGTGCACACCTATTAACATGCTTTTTATGCCTCCTAGATTATAGTAGTATGCTTGCACGGTCAGAATACCGACATAAGTCATATATGTTTAAAGTTTGTTTAGGAAACTTGAAATTTATTTCAATGCTATTCGTCATTTCATTAATCTTGCATGACATCATAGCAA
Source organism: Panax stipuleanatus (assembly GCA_020205555.1). Lineage (NCBI taxonomy): Eukaryota > Viridiplantae > Streptophyta > Magnoliopsida > Apiales > Araliaceae > Panax > Panax stipuleanatus. The sequence goes on from CM035123.1 coordinate 31,471,993, forward strand.
CACACGTGCACATCATGTTAATATACTTATGTATAGGTAGTACTCATGCTGACATGTTCATCTAAGTTATTCAAGTAAACTATCATATAGCAGACATCAAGCAGGAAGCAAAAAGCAAAAATCTGCAGCAGGGGCCTTGCGCAGCTGCGCTGCGCCGCAGTGTAATGTCGGCACAGCTGCGCCATGCTTGGACTGATTTAAGATGCAGTCTGCATCGGCAGACTCCCATGCCAAATGCCAAATTACTTCACAAAATTAGTTTTTAAACAACTACATTGACAACTAACATATGCATTGGCTTATATAACAACTAGACATGCATCTCATGCTTCAATTACCATCTTAATTCATCATGGTCAAGAATGAAATTTTGACAGAGAATGAAATTTGACAGAGAATCAAAATGAAGAAATAGAAGAGGAATTATACCTCTGTTAAATTGTGAACTGAACTTGCTGCTATACTCCCACTCATAATGCTGCTATACTATCAATGTATTCTCTTAACTCAACACTTATGCAAACTCACATCAAATGAAATTGAAGGAGAAGGGGCTATATAAATAGCAAAGCCAAGACCCAGACAATGTATATGTACAACAAATTAAACCAACGAGATTTATGAATTGCATGGGGGTTAAAGAGTAGTAGGTAAATGGTAGTTGGATTCATCATGAATCCCACTCCCTCCATAATCATGAGCTATGCAATGTTGAGTTTGATGAAGAAATAGGGAGTAAACTAGCTTGAGTATTTCACGTGTGCAAGGATTGTGACTAATTATATGGGACAGGACAATTAAAAGCCCAGCATTCTAGCAACATGCATATATACATACTTAGGCTATATACATATACATATATCATATACTTAGGTATATATGTATACTTAGGTAGTAACTTCATTTAGAGTCATAATGTAGTTTTCAATAAGGAAATAATGTTACAATGTAGTGAATGTAATTTATATATAATCCATGTACATTTTATTACACCGGTATAACTTAATCGGATACTATCACATTACATTATCTCATGTATTATTAAATTGTTCACCATATATTCATGATGTCTCACTTTATTAAAACTAATAGTTTACAATATGTTCATGATATATTATACAATGTATACCCACATATTTATTGTCACACAAGCATAAACATGTAGCTTATATATTCCAATCAATCTTAATACATGGTCTCTTTGTGTGATATATTCACATTACACTATATAACATAGTTTATGTATACTTGCATGGTCACACTTAAGTGTTTCTCTACACTATATAATATAGTTATATTCCATATACTTTATATATTCAAGTATTGCACATTTGCAGATATCAATTAATATAATCTTATTATATTAATAACTTACTTATTTGTCAAATAAATAAATTATTTATCTCATTGATTAATTAACGATAATATTAATTAATCCATTCATCATTGATTATTAATTTCCATAATAATCGATTAACACTTATATGATTAAATATCATATTAAATGAATATAAATCTTATTATATTATAGACACGTTGCTCATTATTATTATTATATTTCGTGCAATAATAATAATAATCACATATTATTAATTAATCACCATTAATATTCTATAACAATTATTCTACGATGACAATTAATTAATATTCTACGATTAACAATTAATATAGATTAATTGTTCGCGTAAATTTATATAATCATTCTTATATTACGTCACTGTGCCACGCAAGGCTCCCAACGAGTTTATCGCAAACTCCATAAATTTTTCAATTATTATAATTATTCAATTTTATATAATTGAATTAATTTATCTCATAACACAAAATCATTTATATTAAATGAATTCTCATTTTCATTAATATATTCATTTAATAATAGATGGAGATTCTCGGGTATTACACAGCCACGGTTCTCTGCTTTACCGAACAAACCATACAAGCCAACAAACGGAAAAATACAGTAACATAGACACTGTAAATCATATATACGCTGTAATACATATATCTAACATGCTTTCAAAACATAAAATCATTTAAACAACGAGAATCAAGAGTTTTAAAAATTCAATTTGACCATTTTCATGAAAACTCATATCTTTTCCAAAATAACCCACTGTAATAAATTTCTCTATCAATTCCACTTTATATACATGCATTATATACGTAATTGAAGATAACATCAACCAATTTCCTAATAAGCATGCTAGCATATTCCAATTCATCAATTTCTTAAACCAAAATTGACAACAAAACTAAAACTCATATGAACTCATATTAACATGAATTTTCTGTTAAAATATCTTTCTACAGTAATTTGATTTCTGAAAATCATTATGGCATGCAATCACTATTAGTATAACATGAACACATTACATATATTCAATTCATGATTATACAACTTTCATGAAAAATTACTTTTATAGGGAATGAAAATATGAAGAACATAAAAACTTATTTTTCCAACAATTGTATTCTTGAAAACTCTCCATGGCATGCAATTATGAAAACATATGAACATCATATACACACATAACTCATAATTACAACTTCCATGAAATCTTAATATTTTACAGAGATTGAACACGAAGAACATGAAGAACATGATATATATATATATATATATATATATATATATATATCAAATATAAGGAATTAAAGAAATACCTTAATGCTTAATAAAGTGAAGAAGATGATTTTCCTCTTGATTACTCAAACTTCTCTTCTTCTTCTCTGTATTCTTCTTCTCTGCTTCTCTTTTCTTTCTTTGTTTTTCTTAGTTTAGACTTAGGAAAACTAACATAGTTTTAAACTTAGGTAGTATATAGAAAATATATAACTGACATATAATAATATACGTACTAACTCTAATTAAATTAACAGTTACAAAATTCAAAATCCATCTTAACTTGTTTGGTTACAAGAAAATTAGAAACTAACTTTATTAATTCCAAACATAGTTTAGGTAATTTAGGATTAGGCTAGTGTAAGGGCCCTGTTTGGCAACAGTCCTTTAAAACAAAAGCAAGGGCCTTGTTTGGTATAAATCATTTTAAAAATTCTTTTCTTTTTATTTTAATAAATCATTTTAACACATACTTTAATGTCACACTTTAATTAATTAAATCATTTAACAACTAATTTAATCAATTAAAATTCTACATTAATTAATCACATAAAATTGTCACATTTTATAATTACTCGCTAATTATAATTCATGTAACACTAACATATAAATCATCTAATTTAATTCTCTCAATTAAATTAGAACTATAATATAAAATTAAAATACATCAATTAAATTAAATATTGCACATTCATTTAATTAATATATAACACTTAATTAAATCACTTCCATAAATCACATAATTTATTTATTTCACTCAATAAATAAATCACATAAAATATTTATTTAACTTAATAAATATTTAAAATTAAATATAAAATCTCAATCGTTACAATCTTCCCACCTTAAAAGGATTCTGTCCCCAGAATCACACAAAAAAAAATTCTCGTCTATTACATTTTCCCTCCTTAAAAGGATTCTGTCCCCAGAATCAGTACATAAAGGGTTACACAAAACTAAGCAAATAAATGCGGATAAGATTTCATCATAACATCTTTGAGTTTCCATGTAGCTTCTTCAGCACTGTGGTTCCTCCAGATTACCTTAACAGAAGGTATCACTTTATTCCTAAGTACTTGTTCCTTTCTATCAACTATTTGAAAATGCACTTCTTCATATGTTAAGTCTTTATCAAACTGTAAAGGTTCATATTCTATTACATGTTTATAATCGTACTTGTAAGGTCTTAACACATAAATATGGAAGATATTATGTATATTCTCGAGCTCCGGAGGTAATGCAATCTCGTAAGCAACCTCGCCCACCTTTCGTAGTACCTCAAAAGGTCCAATAAATCGGGGGCTCAGCTTCCCCTTCTTATCGAATCGAATTTTCCCTTTCCATGGAGATACCTTCAGGAAAAAGAAACTTCTTGGTAAGAATTCTCGGTTCTGTCGATGTAAATCGGCATACTTCTTCTGTCTGTCTTGAGCAGCAACTAATCTCGTTCTGATCAGCTTCATAATTTTGACGGTTTGTTGTACCAATTCTGGTCCCAACAATTGACGTTCACCGACTTCATCCCATCACAAAGGAGTTCTGCATTTTCTGCCGTATAATGCTTCGTAAGGCGGCATGCCTATATTCGCATGGTGACTATTATTGTAGGTGAACTCCACCAATGGTAGATGATCCTCCCAGCTTCCCTTGAAATCCATCACACAAGCTCTTAGCATATCCTCAAGCATTTGAATCGTTCTTTCGCTCTGGACATCGGTCTGAGGATGGTATGCTGTACTTATTAGCAATTGCATTCCCAGACATTCTTGCAAACGCTTCCAGAAATTAGACGTGAAGCGCGGATCTCTGTCGGACACAATCGACACTGGAACACCGTGTCTAGAAATAATTTCCTTGACGTATAACTTCGCTAGCATATCTAGATTGTACCTAACCCTGATCGGTAGAATGTGGGCTGACTTCATCAGTCGATTCACTATAACCCATATCGCATCAAATCCCTTCTGAGTCGCTGGAAGACCTACCACGAAATCCATCGTGATGTGCTCCCACTTCCACTCTGGAATTTCTAACGGTTGCAGCAGTCCACTTGGTCTCTGGTGTTTTGCTTTGACTTTCTGGCACGTTAAGCACTTCGCAACACATTCAGCAACGTCCCTCTTCATATTCGGCCACCAAAAATGATGCCTAAGATCCTGGTACATCTTCGTACTCCCAGGGTGAATAGAATATCTAGAACTATGAGCTTCGCTCAGAATCTCCTCTTTGACCTCAGGTACTAGCGGCACCTTGATTCTACCTTTAAACCATAACAGACCTTCATTATCGATCTTGAACTTGAACTCTTCGCTATCGGTTATCCTCCTCTGAATCTTTTCACATTCTTCATCATGGAGTTGTGCTTCTTTCACCTTGTCTACTAAAGTAGAACCAGTGGTTACTTGAAATAACATCTCATCCGATTCCTTCGGAAGCTTCACCTCCAACTCCAATCTAGCCATATGTTCTATTAATCGATCCTGATCAGTTAACACGTTCAGCTTCTCCCGACCTTTCTTGCTCAAAGCGTCGGCAACAACGTTAGCTTTACCCGGATGGTAAAGTATCTCGCAATCGTAGTCTTTAATCAGTTCCAACCATCTTCTTAGGCGCATGTTCAAATCCTTCTGGGTAAATATATACTTCAGACTCTTGTGATCTGTGTATATTTCACACTTCTCTCCATATAAGTAGTGCCTCCAAATCTTTAGGGTAAACACTACTGCCGCCAATTCTAGATCATGGGTCGGATACCCCTTTTCGTAATCCTTCAACTACGTAACGCATAGGCAATGACTTTGCCGCTCTACATCAACACACAGCCTAATCCTTTATGTGAGGCATCGCTATATACCACGAAATTACCCGAACTATCTGGTAAAGACAATACAGGCGCAGTACTCAACCTCTTCTTTAACTCTTGAAAACTCTCCTCACACTTCTCCGTCCAAACAAACTTAACTATTTTACGAGTCAAATTCGTCAACGGAGTTACAATTCTAGAAAAGTCTTGGATAAATCTACGATAATAACCTGCCAATCCCAAGAAACTCCTCACTTCAGACGGCGTCTTCGGCTGATCCCAACTCATTATGGCCTCAACCTTCGACAGATCCACCGAAATACCATCCTTGTCGATCACGTGGCCAAGAAATTACACATGTTCCAACCAAAATTTGCAATTTCGAGAATTTAGCGTAAAGCTTCTCTCGTCTTAGCGCTTCTAAGGTTAGTCGTAAGTGTTCAGAATGTTCCTCCTCGGACTTGGAATAAACCAGGATGTCATCTATGAACACTACCACAAACTTGTCCAGAAATGGCTTGAACACCATGTTCATTAGGTCCATAAATGCAGTTGGGGCATTCGTGAGACCAAATGACATTACCAAGAACTCGTAACGACCATATCGAGTTCTAAAAGCCATTTTCGGTATATCTTCCTTCCTCACCTTCAACTGATGATACCCGCTTCTCAAATCGATTTTCGAGAAGTACTTCGCACCCTTCAGCTGATCAAACAAGTCATCGATCCTAGGTAAAGGATACCTATTCTTGATCGTAACTTTATTCAACTCCCTATAATCAATGCAAAGACGCATCGACCCATCCTTCTCCTTCACGAATAAAATAGGGGCTCCCCACGGTGAAACGCTCGGTTGAATATACTTCTTATCTAGCAATTCTTGCAGTTAAACCATCAGCTCCTTCATCTCGACAGGAGCAATTCTGTACGGAGCCTTCGAAATCAGAGCAGTTCCTAGCGCTAAATCGATCACGAACTCTGTCTCCCTATCTAGAGGAAGTCCTGGCAAATCGCTCAGAAAAACATCCACAGACTCCTTAACTACCGATATCTCCTCCACCTTGGGGCTTTCCTTACGCGTATCTACTATGTAGGCTAGATATCCTACACAGCCTTGTGTCAGAAGTTTCTTAGCTTGCATAACCGTCAGACAACTCGCTTGTCTAGGCAATTTGCTACCGTAGAACACTAACTTCGACGGAGTCATAAGTTTTATCGACTTCTTCTGACAGTTGATTATCGTCCCATGGTTGAACAACCAGTCCATACCCAGTATGGCATCGAATTCTCCAAGTTTAATAGGAATCAAATCTACTCTAAGCTCCTGACCATTAATGTCCAATCTACAGTTCTTATAAATGCTCCTAACAAGAATAACCTCCCTATTCGCAATCTCTATGTTCAAAGGGTAAACTAACTCCTCTACAGGTAAGTCTAGGGTTTTAGCAAAATCATCAGATATGAATGAACAAGTAGCACCCGAATCAAATAATACATATGCATTTATACTATTGACCGAAATAATACCTGACACCACGTGTTTTGATTGCACAACATCCTGCACAGTCATATTGAATGTCCGTGTAGTGGGTCTAACAGCTTGCAATGGTGAAGCGATGGTCACGGAACTGCTGCTTCCATTCTCTCCGCTCCCTGTTAACCCTGTCGTCAGCTTCTTTGGGCAGTTGTGAGCCATGTGGTCCTTAGATCCACATGTGAAATAAGCTCCCTTCTTCGGGTTTGGGCAATTAGGCGCGATGTGGCCTTCCTGACCACAGTTGAAGCACACCCGCTTCCCCTTCATGCACACGCCAGTGTGATTCTTACGGCATATAGCACATGCTTCGAACTTCTTCTTCTGCTGGCCTCCCTGCTGACTCACAGCAAAGGTATTGTCAGTCCACTTCCTCTTCTGCTGGCCTCCCTGCTGACTCACAACAGAGGTATTGTCAGTCCACTTCCTCTTCTAATTCCCAGCACTGCTACCCCCAGCTTTAGGTTTCTACCTCATTCTTCTTCTTTTTGTCCTAGTTGAACTTCGTCACCGCGTCGCTTCCTCCTTCAGTGAGTATGGCTTTCTCCAGCACAGCTGCAAATGTGTTTAGCTGGAACATGGAAACCTTGCTGTAGAGCCAGGGCTTCAGTCCCCGCTCAAACCTCCTCGCTTTCCTAGCATCAGTGTTGACCTGGTATGTAGCGAACATGGCCAACTCGCTGAACTTAGCGGCATACTCGGACACCGTCATCCCTCATTACTGAAGTTCTAGTAACTGGACCTCCATCTGGTCCTGCGAACTCACTAGAAAGTACATCTCGTAGAACATTTCTTTGAAACGTTCCCACGTGATGACTCCCTCTCCCTCTCGGGTCTTGTTAGCCTACCACCAAAAGCTAGCATCCGACTTCAACATGAAAGCCGCGAATGCTGTCTTCTGGTCTTCACCTACTCTGGCTACGTCGAATACCTTCTCCATTTCCATAACCCACGTCTGAGCCTCGATAGGGTTGGTCGATCCTTTGAATTTAGGGGGTCCTACAGCCTTGAATTCCTTGAACGTAGTACCCTGCAGCTGCAGCTGATTCGCAAGAGCTCCTGTCAACAGGTTCACCAACTGCTGAACCGAGTTGGGATTCGTCCCATCGTTATTGTTGTTGTTGTTCGTCGAACCCTCGGGGTTTTGACGCGTTGGTCTTCTTCTAGGAGGCATTTTTTGTTAAGAAAATATTATTATTAGACCCTTTATTCAACTATTAAGTATTCAAGTTCATACTTAAACGTTTAAATGGCTCAGTTCACATAGAACACATAGCACGTCCATAAACTTCTTTTATTCATTACTCGTAGTTTAAAAAAAATCAAATAGATAGCATTTCTGCTATTTACATCATTCTTCCTGAACTGGAAAGTTACATGATTACATTATTAACTCATCCCATTCTTATCTCAAACTACGGGATTTACATTATTTAATACAAAAAAGAATACATAAATAAAACTCTACTACTGCCTAGGCATATTAATACGTCGCATAGCCTCTTTGCGTTCCTCTTCCATTACCCGAAACGCCGTTCTTCGGTCCACCACATACCATGGTAAACCTTGGAACTGAGCTGGGTAGTAAAAAACACGGTCCTGAGCTCTTTCTATTTCTGTATGGAAGGCATACTCGGTTTCCCTTAGCTTGGCCCTTTTGGCTTCGGCTTCATCTTCAGCTCGATCGGCTCATTGAGTAGCCCTCAAGCTTATCTCTTAAGCTCTGACTCGCTTCCTCGACTCCTCCTGGATGTCTTGCTTCAGCTTTGTCAGTTCAGCTCGAGCAACATCTCTATCATTCTCCTCATGTATCAGATTCCACTATGCATTTCCTAGGTCACTTGCCATTTCTTCGATCGTCTCGTTGCTGGATAGTTTCCTCGAGATCTCCGACTCGCCCGTGAAGCTCCACGTTGCTGTAGTAGACTGCTTCGTACAACTCAGCACCAGTAGAGTGAGGTGGGAATTCCTCTTCGAGATCCTCTTCCTCCTCTTCAGACTCGTCCTCGTCCTCTTCCTCTGGAATTGGTGTTAGCTCACACTCCCGACCAACTACGGTGATCACTGGAGATGGCTCTCTCCTAACCAGCTGCTCCCAGACAACATATATGTCATGGGGCTCCTCCTCTCTAGGCACCTGAGGTACATCCTCTCTAGCCTGACTAGGTTCTCCAACGTTCGTCATCCTGACAAAAGAATTTTAAAGTTCATTATTACGTGATAACGAATCGTCACTCTTCGAATACAAAAATGTAAACACATAGTACATAAGGTAGTTTATTATCTTTACCTATCACACCTATCTTTTCGACCTTACCATAAGGCTACTATCTAAGGTTTTTCCCGACCTAAGGTTTCATAACCTACAGCTTTGATACCAACCTGTGATTGGACACCCCCAAATCCTGGGTACTTCGTCTCCACACGACTTGGTGCTCACTTCTAAAATAAACATACATCTACCCAATATAATAATAAAATTAAATACAACCTTTAATCAAAATAATAAAATCTCCCTTAAAACAAGGGTTACAACCTTCATCAAAATAAATCTCGGGGTTACTCTAACCTTGACAACATAATAAAGTGCGAAAATAAAAACATCACATTAAAGTCTATTACAATCATCTCAATTAAATATACACAAGTCTTCACTTGCTTTGCTTTCCCTTACCCTTACTCGTAGACAGAGTATCAATGTTATTAACCTTAACTGCAATTGTTATTTAATGCAAGAATGAGCAAACAACAGCCCACTGAAGTGTAAAAGTAATAATTACATAAAAGAATATCTTTAAAAGAATCTGAACAACTTAGCTTGCTTCAATAATAAAGAATTGAATAATAATTCTCTATCAATATTAAAATTCGAATATGAAATTTGTCTGAGGGTCATAAGACCTTTGAACTCTTGTCCTAGGTTATAAATATTTATATTTAAACCTTTAACAGTCAAGAAGAGTATGGACCTTAACTCGTACTTAGGGGGATCAACCCTTCGTATCATGTATTGTGCACAAACATCTTAACGCTCTGCGTAGTAACCTCCACTAGTAAATAGGGTTGTTCAACCCAGTAATTTGAATTCAAGTCTGCACCAAAGAAAGTTTGGTTTGGATAACAAAAAGGGTAACTTAGAATTCTCTTTTATCAACTAAGGATTAGTTGATAAGCTTACAAGGAAATTTAGAGTTCACGTTCATCAACTAAAGATTTATTGAATCGACTTTCAATAATAAAAGAATTAGGAACTAATATATGCTTTAGAATTAAACGTAAAGCATTTAAATCAATAACTAGATCTTACTTGAACAATAAGTCAAGATCATTTCCATTAACTGAATAATTAGTCCAATATAGAAATGAAAGGACATTCAAAAGTGGATAAATGAATTTAAATAAACGAGTTTAGGATTAGAAGACTTGCCTTATGCGCAAGCTACTTAACTCAACCACGTACTTAAACACTTCCTATATACATTCAATTATAATAATCTAAATTAGTTAACACATAACTAATCACATGAGTGGTTAACCCTCATGGTTAACTCATTCTAATTAAATAAATAATAATAATCAACTATCACATAGTTAATTACATCACACACATACTCACATAATTATAATTAAACAATTATAATTTAAACACTTAATCTAATTACTTAAATTATAATTATCTTTTAAATTATAAACAAATTATAATTTAAAATTAATTAAACTATATCATGCATTATAATTACACAAATTATAATTAATCATGTATTTACCAATTTATAACCCATAATTAAACATGCATTTATTAAATTATAGTTACATAAATTATAATTTTAATTAACATCTAATTGTTTAAAATAAATCAACTAATATCATACTTTAAATTAAACACTTACTTTTAATTATAAATAATCAATTTATAATTAAGTAACTCATAATACAATTAAACAATTATAATTTATAATTTAAGTACTATATTAAGTTTTCAAAACTTCCTTTTTCTCAAATTATGAGATTATCAACTTCATGTTAACAAAATATTATAGCAACTGGATACATACTCATTGTCATGGAACAAATAACTAAGGCTTAAAATAAACTGCACAATCAACTAGAACTCACTGCCTCTACATTGAGTACGGCGCAGTTGCGCAGCCAGCAGCCTTGGCACCGGTGTAGCTGCGTAGGGAAAGGATCTGGGAAGGGCAAGCGGCGCAGCTGCGCAGCAACTCGGCTAGACGCAGACAGCCACGACTCTCTGCTTTACCGAACAAACCATACAAGCCAACAAACGGAAAAATACAGTAACATAGACACTGTAAATCATATATACACTGTAATACATATATCTAACATGCTTTCAAAACATAAAATCATTTAAACAACGAGAATCAAGAGTTTTAAAAATTTAATTTGGCCATTTTCATGACAACTCATATCTTTTCCAAAATAACCCACTGTAATAAATTTCTCCATCAATTCCACTTTATATACATGCATTATATAAGTAATTGAAGATAACATCAACCAATTTTCTAATAAGCATGCTAGCATATTTCAATTCATCAATTTCTCAAACCAAAATTGACAACAAAACTAAAACTCATATGAACTCATATCAACATGAATTTTCTGTTAAAATATCTTTCTATAGTAATTTGATTTCTGAAAATCATTATGGCATACAATCACTATTAGTATAACATGAACACAATACATATATTTAATTCATGATTATACCACTTTCATGAAAATTTACTTTTATAGAGAATAAAAATATGAAGAACATAAAAACTTATTTTTCTAACAATTGTATTCTTGAAAACTCTCCATGACATGCAATTATGAAAACATATGAACATCATATATACACATAACTCATAATTACAATTTCCATGAAATCTTGATATTTTATAGAGATTGAACACGAAGAACACGAAGAATATGATATATATATATACACATAACTCATAATTACAATTTCCATGAAATCTTAATATTTTACAGAGATTGAACACGAAGAACATGATATATATATATATATATATATATATATATATATATCAAATATAAGGAATTAAAGAAATACCTTAAATGCTTAATAAAGTGAAGAAGATGATTTTCCTCTTGATTACTCAAACTTCTCTTCTTCTTCTCTATATTCTTCTTCTCTCCTTCTCTTTTCTTTCTTTGTTTTTCTTAGTTTAGACTTCGAAAAACTAACGTAGTTTTAAACTTAGGTAGTATATAGAAAATATATAACTGACATATAATAATATACGTACTAACTCTAATTAAATTAACAGTTACAAAATTCAAAAACCATCTTGACTTGTTTGGCTACGAGAAAATTAGAAACTAGCTTTATTAAATCCAATCATAGTTTAGGTAATTTAGGGTTAGGCTAGTGTAAGAGCCCTGTTTGGCAACAGTCCTTTAAAACAAAAGCAAGGGCCTTGTTTGGTATAAATTATTTTAAAAATTCTTTTTCTTTTATTTTAATAAATTATTTTAACACATACTTTAATGTCACACTTTAATTAATTAAATCATTTAACAACTAATTTAATCAATTAAAATTCAACATTAATTAATCACATAAAATTATCATATTTTATAATTACTCGCTAATTATAATTCATGTAACACTAACACATAAATCATCTAATTTAATTCTCTTAATTAAATTAGAACTATAATATAAAATTAATATATATCAATTAAATTAAATATTACACATTCATTTAATTAATTTATAACACTTAATTAAATCACTTCCATAAATCACATAATTTATTTATTTCACTCAATAAATAAATCACATAAAATATTTATTTAACTCAATAAATATTTAAAATTAAATATAAAATATCAATCGTTACAACATAGGAGGGAGATAGAAGTTACATAGAGAAATAAACCAAAGAAGGCGAGGTACGCAGACCCCATTTAATAAAACTCATTCATTCAAGCATTCAACTAAAATAAAATCCAATCACATTGGTCAAATAGTCCATAATCAATCCTCATTTATTATCATACATATCACCATATATATCAATAATTAAATATCCATCTCATGAATTAAAACATTCCATATATATATGAGTATCATTTAATGGGCAATTTTAAATTGCATGAAATCTAATTTCAAGATTAAAATAAACTCTTTATTTTAAATATAAAATTATTAAGAATATTATATATAATATATATACGTTATTATATATATATAATATTAAAGTAACTTAAGTGATTACTTAAGTTTTTAGAATCCTTTGAATGCTGCAGCACGTAACTTTTAAAAAATAATCTGAAGTCACCCCTTTTGTATCATCAATTCGCCCATTTTCTTTTATAAACTGAAGTGATCCGCTAATCAATTAGAGTCACCTTTTGAAAGCAACAGTAACGTGAAGCCTTCCTTTGAAAAGAAATAACCACGAATTCCTTTTTGCGAAAAGCATAACTCACCCCTTGTGAATAGCACGGATTAAAAATAAAATAAAATTGCATACTCTTTTAATGACACGGATATGCAGCAGCAAAGAAAAAAAATTTGCTTCCTGTTTTTTTTTCTTAAAAAATAAATTTTATACAATTAATTATGCCCAATAAATTATTTTAAATATATACCTATATGTATATGAAATCAAAATAATTAATAATTGCATAAAAGTTTGGCTCTGATACCACTATTGGGTTTGTATGAAATCGTGATGCAGTCAAATTATAAAAATTAGCGGAAGCATGGTATATTAGAGTTTAAAAAATTCTACAAAGCCATCACCCGGATCATCCTTTATGCAAATTATTAATTTAAAACGATAAATAAAAAGTTATGGAATCATACCCTTGTAGAACGAAGCTTCCACAGGTACGCGTTCAACTCGTTATTTTTCTTGATCTTCTTGAATTTCCGGGTTAGATTCCTTCCTTTGATCAACGTTAGCCACCTAAGTATTTGGCCTCTAGAGGTGATCCACCAAGGAAGATGAATTATCAAGAAAGAGGGTGGTTGGCTTAGTTTTATATCCTCTATAGAAAATGAGTACTCTCCAATAATTAGAATTACATCAACTGATATCTATTATAAGACTCTCTTATATAGATATTGATCAACCCTTCTAATCTTATTAGACATGGGATTTCATTTAATTAATTTAAACTCCTTTAATTAATTTAGGCTTCCCAGCACATTGGGAATAATTAATTAAATTCATTTAATTAATTTGTCTCCTAATCTTATTAGGAATAAATGAGAGTACTAATATTAAATTAATTACTAAACCCCTTTAGAAATTAAAATAATAATAATTGTAATAATATTAATAAGACTCCTCTTATTAATTTATATTTAATATTTCCAAAATATTAAATAATAAACATTAAGCTATTTAATTTATTCTATCACCATAGATTAAATTAATTACACTTAATGCATTATTACGATTATGCCATTACCTTCTTAAATAATTATTCTTCCTTTTATGGTGTGACCCTTTAGGTTCTCCATATTAAACCGGTTGTGAATAAATCAATTAGAACAATTCTAGTTTTATTTAAATAAATAAATTAAATTAATAATCTATTTAAATAAATAATATTTATTTCTACAATAGGGATAAGCCTTCCTAGCGATCAATGACTTTTCAGATAATATAGATTTCAACATTAATCATAAAAAAACCTGTGAGTAAATAGTTACCGTACAATTCAATTCTTCCACCATACAATGTCCCAATTAAATATAAGACATGAAATTACTGTCAAGTCTTATTTTATTTAATTATATGTATTTCGATTAGAAAATGCACAACTCCAAATAATACAAATTAGAAACCCCTTTCTAATTTCATTCCATCTTGGCCAAGGATTCCTGAGTTGTCATTTAACGAATCACATAGGACATATCTCCTCTTTTACTAGAGGTGGTAGATTCTTTATTGATCATTCATTATCTCCATATTTAACTCATTATATCCAAGCATACCCTTTTATATACCCTAAAGGACTTTAAGGAATAAGTCAAAGTATAATTCATTACACACAAGATACTATGATGATCTTAAGTCCAAGGATCATTTGTACTACTATCATATTAGGAATTCCTATTGACAAACGAGTAAAACTCCATTAGGTATTCTATAGCGAGTCACGTTTAGTGAACTTATTCTCCAATAAGCATCTACATACTTGCTTTAGTGTCTCCACACAAATGATCATGTGATCAATCATCCTCATCTAATGAGCAAGCAACATATGTACCAATCTATCCGGATTTACTAATCCTCTTTTTAGTAATCCCACGATTGAGAACTATTTTAGTTTTAAGCTTTCTAAGAATTTAAATCTCATTAGCATGATCAACATCATAATTCTAAAAGCATTGCTTAAAACTATGGGTTATTTACATACTATAAAAACAGCACTATGTAGATAATTAAATGCCTTTAATAAGTTAATACTTTTATTAATAAACAAACAAGATCGTCTCCAAAGTAGATGCTTTATCATCATACATGATTAGCTTGTATGCATACTACTTTCACACATGAGCGGTCATTTGCTGGCCAAGAAAATATTGAGAACTGAACATTATTGGATCTCTCCTCCAAATGAGCTACACAACATGAGTTCACCATGGCCTTTCTCCATGTGGGGAATGGATGTGATAGGTCCAGTAGAACCAAAAGCCAGCAATGGTCATCGATTCATCTTACCATGATCTATTACTTCACCAAATGGGTTGAAGCAGCCTCTTTTCCGAAAGTCATAAAAGAGGTCATCATTAGTTTCATCAGAAATAATGTCGTATGTCGATATGGACAACCGGAGGTGATCGTATCAGACAATGCCAAGATCCTGAACAATCAAATGATGATGGATCTGTGCAGTAAGTTCCACATCAAGCATCTCAATTCCGTCATCTATAGGCCCAAGATGAATGGTACGGTCAAAGCGGCCAATAAAAACATCAAGAAGATCATGCAGAAAAAGTCCGCCAATCACAAAGAATGGCCTGACTTGCTGCCTCTCACCCTGTTAGCATACAGGACATCAATGCGCAACTTTACTGGGGCTACCCCCTATTCATTGGTCTATGGCATGGAGGCAGTCCTTCCCATAGAGGTAGAGTTGGAATTCTTGCGAGTTATGATCAACGCTCAGGTAGACGAAGATCAGTGGTTGCAAGACCGATATCATCAACTGTCCCTGATAGATGAAAAGAGGGCTACAACCATTTTCCACGAACAATTATACCAGCAAAGGATCGCCAGATCCTACAACAAGAAGGTCTGAATCCGGCAATTCAAAGAACACGACTTGGTTCTAAAGAAACTCCTGGCCAATCAGGATGAAGCCAAAGGAAAGTTCGCCTCAAATTGGGAAGGCTTTTTCATTGTCAAGGAGGTATTGACAGGGGGAGCTATCAGACTATAAGAAATGGATGGGAACAAATTTCCCCAACTCATTAATTCAAACACCGTCAAAAGGTACTACGTCTGAGACACATACATCCCCGTATCCGGGTCCTACGAATCAAATTAGGTTCGGTTTTTCACAAGAAAGCCGGAACTACGAATAACCTGATCTCCCTACACCCGGGAGTATGTAGGCAGCCATTTTTGGTGCTGTCAAACTAGGAAAAATCCAAAAAATACAAAAAATACAAAAATACAAAAACCAAAACATACCGATGTAGCCAGAACTGCGAATGACCTGATCTCCCTCAACCCAGGAGTACGTAGGCAGCCATTTCTGGTACGATCAAACCAAATAAAAACTCATCAAACCAAACTCAAAAACCCAAGATAAATACTTTTCAAACCCCTTTCCAATCAAACAGCCTGAACTAGGAATGACCTGATCTCCCTTAACCTAGGAGTACGTAGGCGGCTCTACGGTGCGGTTTAACCTTCAAGGAAAAATAAAAAATCCAATAAAAGGCCAGTTCCAAGGCACCAAAGACAAATAAAAGACTAAATCCTATCAAGCTACCCTGGTCAATAGGCCCATCTGAGATACTCCCTGACATCTCAACTGTCAGTCCATCAAGGAGAAGCTCAAGATACATCTGCAACTACGAGTCATGAAAGAAGTGGTAATCACTCAGCAATGACAGTACATATCCAATTAGGGAAGTGAATCAAAACTATATTTCTCTGATATATAACACTATTTTATATATACATGATGCCTTGTACATGACAAAAATGGTTGATCTAGTCTGTGCAGGAAAAATAAAGCTAGTCTATGGACCCAAGGACAAGCGGGTCAGCAATGCCAGCATAATATCTCTCTCTGAAGATGGGGGAGCAACTGTAAGTGCAGTCCACTTAGCCTCCATACAACCCAAAATATCCAGGTCATCTGCAAGGTGGCGCTGTGATCATCAATGTACGCACTCATCTCGGTGACCAAACCATGGGTGGAAGATCGAAGAGCAGTACTATTGGCAATGTGGAAATCACGGGAAGCTATAGCCTCATCCCTCTCCGCAAATGCTGCATCTCGGGAAATCAAAGTCTCCTCGATCTCAACAAATACTGCATCTCTAGCTGAGCGGATCTCGTCTTGCTATACAATAGCTGTGTCTCTGGCAGATCAGAGCTCCTCCCGCTCAATCAATCCAGCATCCAAAGCGGCCTTGAGCCCATCTCTCTCTGCAAAAGCTAAATCTCTACCAGACAAGGCAGCCAACATCTGCGCTCTGGATGAATCTCTCTCAAAGGTCATCCTGAATAGTTAGTCTGCCAAAGCCGGATCCGTCCCTGTAGGAATAACTGGCGGATCAGTCACTAGAGCCGCTGTCAAACCTATGAACAGCTCATCCTCTGTAAGAGAATCCTGATCCTCCATAGGCTCCTCCTCGTCGGAGTCCCCAATCAGAGATAAATGAGGCTCTGCTGCTGCAACTGTTGTCTCTGCCTCCAACCATGCAGAATACTCCGAAGAATGCCCCGGATGGCTATATGAGAAATTAGCCCTCTCTCAATGAGTCCAGTGCTTATGTACTCTAACAAAGTCAGAAAATGACATAGAAGAAGCCAACATCCTCTGATTAGCAGACCCCTCAAAATTTTACAAACTCTGCAGCTGATCAAACTGACACATGACTGCCAAAGGGTGATAGGTAGTCACTCCCCTCAAACCCGCCAGGGGCAAATAATCTAAGCCAGATGCATGGGTGATGAAGCTATATGGGGACGCTATCCTTAAATATGGCAAAATCCTGAACGGATGCTCAATATCCTAGAGAAATGTCAACCATGACTCTGCATCAATATACTCCGCAGGCTAAAAGGAGTAGGCTATGGATGTCTAATGAGTGAAGTAAAAACCCCGAGGCCTGAAGAATCCAATCGGTTGTATATGGGACATCAACCATATATACAGGAAGACCGAGCTGCCCCTAAAAACCCCTCTGGATGGATACTAAAATGTGTGGTGGATCGAATTGTCTCAGCCAATATGATCGGGACGATGGTGCTGCCATGTCTAAGGGCTCGAACCACAACTACTAATCCCACGTCCATATGATCCAAGCAAAGCGACATATAGAAGTTTGCCACAATACACATCAGCAGAATATCTACTCTGGCCAGATGCCATGCCTCTGCTAAAATAATAAAATCTCCGACATGGCGGTCATAGCTGTCGAGCTCGCCAAATCGATCGATCAGGAAATCAATTGAGATCACGTGCCCAGATATAATCTCGTCCCTGATCACGCTCTGATGGAGATCAAACATCCTGGTAAACGGTCTCCTCATGTCATTAATAGCCGTGCGAGCACACGGTAAATCCAAAGCCAATCCAGTAAATCGTTCGTCCTCCTCAAGAGTCGGCGCCAGCTTATGCCTCCCTAAGCGAAACACTTATCTCTCAGGTATCTAGAAGGGTAAAATGCCATCAACAAATCCAAATGGCACCCAAAAATCTGCGAGGGCCAACGAATGCCCCAGCATGTGGTCCACTATCCCTCTAACTGGGTAGGGCAGGCTCTCATACCACAACCTCAATAATGTGGCCACCTCAGATGCTGGTGAATGCTCAATACGGCTGACGAAAGATGACGTCATCTGTATCACCATATCACAAGACCATCCAGGGGTTAAACTCACCTGTTTGAATGCATACATATGGTATAATACATGTATGATGACAAATACAAACATGATGCGATAGATAGAACAGATCATGAATATCTACAATAAGCTATCTACTGCATACATCATCCCTATATGATAATACAAACCAGAAAGGAAAATACAGGGAAATGGGGCACCACCACCCTAACTAATACAGTGGTCTATAAAAATGATGGCACAAACGCCGAATAGCCAAAGCAGTGGCTGACCAAAAATATAGCTCCAATAGCTATCAGAGGATGTCGAAGACATCAGTGTCAAAATGATCGACATGCTCCATCTCCTTGACGGATACAAAACCACTGCTATCAGGCATGTCTGGGCGGTATAAGGGAGGATCTATCCCTGCATGGCTGCTGCCAAATGGACCTGAAGAGGGACCAGCTCCTGAGCTGGATGGGTAAAAAGAAGATGCCTCTGACGGATCTCGGCCAAGGTTCTTGATAAAGAAACGGGCATGATCTAACTCCCTGGTCAGATCTTCTATCTGGTCTGTATGAGTAGGCTCTCTAAGGCAAGCTATCCAATCTGTTATCATCACGGACCCTGGCACCATGTCTGCCATGAACTGGGTAGCACGACTCTGAGCTCCAATCGTGCGAGGACTCCACCAACTGCTAAAGGCCTCCTGACTGTATGGGCCCTCTGATAAGGCGAAGCCATCTATGCCCTCCATAGGGATATCTGTCAATGGCACGGTCAATGGCCAATGATCACAAGCCGGAGGAACAATGGGAATGCGAATCTCCCCCGTAACACTCCTAATGTCACGCTCTCCAAGATAGAGCTCCCAGCCTCCTGCTGTCAACAACAGGACTCTGCGGGTCGACAAAATAAACTCCCGACCAGTAGGGACACCTCCCTCAAATCTGACGGTCAAAAACTCAGAGGTATACAACGTCCAGGTGATCGAACCCACCGTCAAAAGCTCCAACTGCAGAATGGCATGAGTGAATCCCTCAGCAACAGGGACCTCCGTCAAAGTGGAGTGATGTCATCGTCGTCCCCGAGGATAGGTCTCCAGGCCTAGGGCAGAAGCGGGCCGTAAGCAAGGAAGCCTCTTAAATGTCCAATGCTGATCATGCAAATATCAAAAGTCCTCAGTGACCAAGACTGACAAAGTGAATACTGAAATCAAAAAGGTACAAAAAATGTACTCACCAGCAGAAATGGGTAAAATCCTAACCAAGCCTCCGTCATACCCTCCGAAAGCATGCGCATGCCCCAGAGAAAATAGGCAAAGGTATAAGAGCCCCAATCATAGTCACTGAGGTGCTCTACATGTCTAGTGGCGCTAATCAAGGCGAAGGACACAGTAGATAAATTGTCCACCACAAAATAACCCTGATGATCTACAAAAATAATCGCCTTAGAATGCGATCTCTAGCCCTCTGATCATCAGGCGGGGGCTCCAGTAAAGTCCCATCTTGGGCATCTATACTCAAAGGACCGGATCAGACTGCCTGACCCTTGAATGCCGTCGTTGGAACTCCCACTAGGGACCAAATGATAGTGGGCACAATGTCAGCAACAACAGGCACTGTCTCGCCCTCAAACTCAATGCCGGTGATAAATCTCTAATCCATAAGAGTCATCATCACCTCACAGTCTAGAAGATGAAGGGGCTGAGTCTGGTGGAACCAGCGCTCAGACAAAGCCCTCATATACCCTAGGGGCAACGGCGGGGATGGATAGCGAAAAAGTCCTGAAAGCCCCAGCAATCTACGATCTCCCTGTAATCCTCGTGCAGAGTGTGATACAGGGAATGCATGCTAAACCAGTTCCTTCGAGGCTGCGTAAAATCAGGAACCTGCATAAAAAATTCACCATATCAAAAATCTGAGCCCCAAGAATGGCAAAAAGGAAGAAAAGAATCCAGAGAGAAGAAAGACTTCAAGTTACCTCGTTGGCGTGAAGATATCTTAAAGGATGGCCACTTAAGTCGCCAAATAACTCCTGCGTCTGCATAGCAATGCCAGGGACCTCCGCACGTGGAGCCTGAGCAGGAGCAGGAGCAGCCAAAGGAGCCTCCTCATCATCAATATCAAGTGGCTGCTCGTCCTATTCTAGATAAATCACTGCCTCCTCTAATCTACGAGGCGTCGGAGCTGGACGAGGTGAGGAACATCAAACGCCCTCCTCCGTCTGACACCTGAGGACACCCTGCTGGAACTGCCGGGTCTATCGCAATCCATTGCATACACCAATACTCCAAATCACCTTAAAAAGGGTGAGGTAAGCCTAAAACCTGTGGCTTATCATTTTCAATCAGTCCAGCATATATCTCTAGGTCCTAAGACATGCATGGGTTAGTCGAAAATACCCAGTGAAATCAAAATTGTATGTTTTCAAAACCTAGAAGCCAAAAAACATTCATAAGTCAGTCAAAATCCCCACTAGAATCAAAAATGCATATTTTTTTAATGCCTAAGATTTTGGAAATTTTTTGCCAGAGTCTCCTTTGTAAAATGGACTGTCCATATGCACATAGGCATGTTTAGGTGGCCATTCAGTAGCACAACTATCCAAAAATAGAAACAATTCATATTTATAAAAAAAAAATCAAAAGTCAACCTCACATGGTAGCCAAATTACCATGAACATTTTTAGTTAAAATTCTAGGCTCACTAGGCCGCAAAAAAGAAAACTAAACTGTTCAAAAAGTGCAAAATAACACTGTCTCAGAACCAGAATTTTCTTACATCCAAACGTGCATTACAGTAAGATATGCATACATATGTAGTCAAAAAAAATTGACAGGTCATATAGGCATACATTTTTTATACATTGCGTTTAAAAGCACCCTAAGTGGTTCACATGCTTTTAACGGTCAAAAACTACAAAAAAGCATATAAGACGTTACCTGTGCTGTGCTGAATGCGTAGGAACTGACAGAATCAGAAAATAGCTGCCCGAACTCCGTAGATCTGAAAAAGAAGATCGAAAAACTGTTTAGAGCTCAGAACTGAAACTTGAAAAATGAAAATCCCGCAGCCTATTAAATAGCCCAGGTGGCCGCACCTCCACCTGCGACAGCCCAGGGTGGGTCCAACTCCCCCGGGCCCGGTCCGGTTCGAGTCAAAACAGAGTTCTTATGTGCTGCCGAGTCAAATCTGAAGAGAAATCGCTTCGCGATTGAGCGGTTTGTCCTGAAATCCTATGTTTAAGCAGCGTAATCCTGACAAAAAGGGAAATCCTGTGGAGACCCTTAGTATTCACCCCAGAGCTATGTCCGGAGATCAACAAAGCAAACTACGAAAAATTTGCGCAAAAATTGCGTAAAACTGCCAAAAATTATCATTTTTTCGAAGTTCAGGAACAGACCGAAGCAGTTTCAGTCGTTGGCACAACCCCAGCGAAGCGTTAGTTACTGACCGATGATAATTCAGCCATTGGCACAACCCCAATGAAGTGTCGGGTACTAACCGATGATAATTCAGCCGTTGGCACAACCCCAACGAAGCATCAGATATTGACCGATGACAGTTCAGCTGCTGGCACAACCCCAGCGAAGCGTCGGGTATTGACCGATGATAGTTCAGCCATTAGCACAACCCCAGCGAAGCATCGGGTACTGACCGATAACAGTTCAGCCGTTGGCATAACACCAGCGAAGCATCGGGTTCTGATCGATGATAGTTCAGCTGTTGGCACAACCCCAGCGAAGCATCGGTATTGACCGATGATAGTTCAGCCGTTGGCACAACACCAGCGAAGCATCGGGTTCTGACCGATGATAGTTAAGTCGTTGGCTCAGCCCCAGCGAAGCGACGGGTACTGACCGATATAGTTTAACTGGTTGCTCAGCCCCAGCCAAGCATCGGAAATGATCCGATGACGGAAGCAATTGTAGTAATCCATCGATAATGATGGAATCTGTTATACACATCCTCAAAAGGAGCACCAAGGTTGCATCAATAATATCAACCTCTTCAGAATCTACGGAGCTATCGCAGAGAACATCATCCCCAGCAAAACAAGATAAGAACAATCTGGGATAGCTCATCTTTGACAATTTCATCCCCGTCCAAAAGTGACAAGAAGGGTTCGCGATTAGCCTATCAATAATACCAAGGGCTGTCCATAACAACATTATCCCTAGCAGATAGATGACATAAGCAGCCAAGAGCAGCCCCGTTCCACTCAAGGACACCCAGCCTTCGTAATGACTCTAGCATTTGTCTTATTTCCAGTGTCTACTAATCTTTATCTTGTCCATTCCATTACATTGCATGGACATGATAAAGAGAGGAATCTGTAGACACTCGAAATTTTCCTTGCCCCAATACTAACACTGTAGGAGGGCAAAATCTTCAATTAAATCAACCCCGGTACTGATACTGGGCTTCCAATATAAATTCAGCCACTAATGCCGATCGTCCAGTTCAAATCCTATCCTTAATATCGATACTCCAACCAGCTCTGATAGTCAATCGGACCGTTAATCTAGCTTCGATAGTCAATCAGACCATCAATCCAGCATCGATAGTCAATAGGACCGTCAATCTAGCTCCGATAGTCAATCGGACCGTCAATCCAGCACCGATAGTCAATCGAACTGTCAATCCAGCTCCGATAGATAATCGGACCGTCAATCTAGTTTTAATCATTAATCAAACCTTCTATCCAACTCCGATAGTCAATCGGACCGTCAATCCAGCTTTGATAGTTAATCGAACCGTCAATCCAGCTTTAATAGTCAATCGGATCGTCAATCCATCTTTGATAGTCAATCGGACCGTCAATCCATCTTTGATAGTCAATCGGACAGTCAATCTAGCTCTGATAGTCAATCGGACTATCAATCCAGCTCCAATAGTCAATCGGACTATAAATCCAGCTTCGATAGTTAATCGGACTATCAATCTAGTTCTTATCGTCAATTAGACCTCCTATCCAGCTCTGATAGTCAATTGGACCATCAATCCAGCTCCGATTGTCAATCAGACCATCAATCCAGCTCTGATAGTCAATCGAACCGTCAATCCAGCTCTGGTAGTCAATCGAACCGTCAATCGGATCGTTAATCCAGCTTCGATAGTCAATCGAACTGTCAATCCAGCTCCGATAGTCAATCGGACCATCAATCCAGCTCCGATAGTCAATCAGACCGTCAATCCAGCTCTGATCATCAATCGGACCGTCTATCCAGCTCCGATAGTCAATCGAATCGTTAATCCAGCTCCGATCGTCAATCAGACCGTCAATCCAGCTCTGATAGTCAATCGGACCTCTTATCTAGCTCCGATAGTCAATCGGACAGTTTATCCAACTCCAATAGTTAATCGAACTATCTATCCAGCTCCGATCATCAATCGAACCATCAATCCAGCTCCGATAGTTAATCGGACCGTCTATCCAGCTCCGATAGTCAATCAGACCGTTAATCCAGCTTTGATCATCAATCGAACCGTTAATCTAGCTTCGATCGTCAATCGGACCATCAGATCAACCCCGATCTCAATATTGGGCTATCAAATTAACCCTGATCTTTGATCGGACCATCAGTTCCAAATCCCGGTCTCAATATCGGGCCTTCAAATCAGCCCCGACATCAATCCGAGAAGTGCAGTTCAGCCCCAGAGACAACCCTGAGAAGCCAGATTCACTAAGGACCACCCCGGGAGGAGCAAAACGTTCATTTTATCAGTTCTCAGCCGATTCGGTCAAACTCAAGCCGAATTGATGCTATCGAAGTTAGAATGAAGCGTAACGACGATCCCAAGTGCAAACAGCACAAGATAGCTCAACGGATAAACTGCGGGGAATCGAAAACCTGGTTATGAACCCTTCTTCTTGGACCCAGAAAATATTTTATCCCATGACATTGCAACACTCTCGGCGAGGGCTTTCCAAAAAGGTATCGCACGCCTCAAACGGAAGCTACGATCAAAAGTTAGAAAGTTTCAACTTCGACTGCGCATTGCTCGGAGTGCACGTACTTCAAGACGATGTAACCTGGCACGACGGGCCCCACCAGGGGAGCCGCTGTTGACGTTGGAAAATTTAAGAACCCCGCGGGTCGGTTCATAACCTGAGATTCCTCAAATTAATTTTCCTAAGTTCTCTCTACCCCCACTCTTTTTATTTAGAAAAAAGGTTTTGAAGGGTTTTTTAGGAAAGAGGCCAACATGTGTTTATGTCGACGATTTGAACGTTTAGAGTCGCCAGTTGGTAGATTGAAAAATGGTTGTACCAACTCAACCGAGTTTGATTTGAAAAGAGGCCCAATTGCTGGACACGGTCGAAACTTGATCTTTGAAATTGAAGTTTTGGAATGCGCAAGTGAATGCTGTTTGAAAGTTGGGCCTATTGATATAATTGATTAAAAGTTTTGACAGGCTTCGTTGAACCTATATACGAAGGGTTTGATTTGATTTGAAAATCCGTCTTTGATTGACTTGCAAAAGCATTTAATTTGATTTGCAAAAGCTTTTTCTTTTGATTGAATTGAAAATGATGTTTTGAAAGCTGGTTTATCAAACCCTTACGCTGACATAGGAATTGAAGTATATCGCTACTTTCAATTTTTATCTTTATAGCCTTAAGATTGTATGTGAATGGTGATTTGCCGGGCTGCGAAGCATCCTCGACCACAGAAATAGACAAGTGTCGGTCTCCTCATGGGTATGAAAATAATCGGAGGGACGCTGACACGACAATTGACATTTCACTATGATGAGACCTTAAATCTAGATAACCGTTTTAAGGTCTGTGTATGTACATTTTACAAAAAAACTGGTAGGGTATATCCGTAAACTGGAGTTTGTCCATCGTGGGAATCAGATCCCGGTCGATTTGATTGTGAATCCCATGATTTCTAGGCTCACATATGAGTAGCCAATAAATCTGCACAGTTCAAATTTGCACAGAAATGGATATATATACATCATCATGTCGCAATGGAACCAAGGATTCATCAATAAATCCTGGCTGCTAGTGGATAAAGCGTTTCGTTCCCACTAGATAGTGATCTAAGGGACTCGAGTTTGCTTTTAAAGCTAAAACTATAAAAATAACTAGATTTAAAGAAATCTCAGCCATTTTAGCTTCCAAGTTCTATCGGGACCTGTTTGAAACGTTAAAAGCTAGAATTGGCGAGATTTGGATAAATCTAGTCCGCCCGCAGATATGTCAGTACAGATTCATATACAAATGAATGTTAAATGCAGCAGTTGAATAAATTGAGCAAAGCAATATATATAATTATATATACAAAAGCTATAAAAGGGCGATGGGTTTTCACTCGTAAGCCCGAACTGGAATTAAAATATATATATTTATAAAAAATTGTAAATAGCCACGAAATAATTCAGGCTATGACAGAAATGATATATATATATATATATATATGTAAAAAAATAGTAAAAAAGGCGATGGGTTTTCACGCCGGTGCCTGTACTGGAATTGAAATTGACAAAAATGTCACCCAGTACCTAGGGAGAGCACCCAGTATGGGGAAGTGTGCACAAGCGATAAAATGGCCACAAAATGATCCAGGCCGGACTGAAAATATATAAATATATATATATTAATAGAAACGTAGTCAACCAAGTCTGATGAGATAACCAGAGATGGTGAAAGTCGCTTATATATGCGTAAATAAATATAAATAGGGGTAAACTACCTCGGATTTGAAATCCAAGCTTGACAGAATTGAAATGTTAGTACATTTACAGTTAAATAAGCACAAAAAAGTGCCAAACCCGGACTTAGAAGATAACCCAGTCTAGCGAAGTTGCCAAAAAATGTGTGTGCGAGTGCATTGAAGATGCTAGTGCTAACGGATCGTCAATTCGAGTTATAAAAATGCAAAATTTTGCGTTTATGAGCAGAAATGTACCAAATTTTGATGAAAACAGCTATGAAACTAAGTTCCGGGCATATTTAGAAGATGAAACTTTGTGTGTAGGTGTAAAACAGTGCAAAGTAGTAGTATTGACTTTTTGATCTTAAAAATACTTACAATAGACTGCAATACGGGCTTTTTGCCAAATCGTAGGATTTAAACTTCCAAATCTACCGGTGGTTTTTTGATATGTGGTAGTATATGGGTTTGTCTACATGTTGGGTTTGGAAGAGGTGTAAAAGTCAGAAAATTAGACGGGCAGAGCTTCGCTGCGTTTTAGAAACTTCAAAATGAATGGGGGCACATTTATTTATAGGTCAGGGAGCATTAACTCTACCTGCTGCTGTCACAGGAAGAGGTGCGGCTCACCAAGGTGGGGCCCACATGCCCGACTTCGTCGTCTCAAAGTGCGTGCATGCTGGGCGATGCGATGTCAGGTTCGAAACTTCATAACTTTTGATCGAAGCGTCCATTTGGGGCGTGCAATAGCTTTCCATAAAGCCCTCACCAAGAGTGTTGCAATGACATAGGATTTAACCCTTTTTAAGTCCCCAAAGGTTGGTTCATAACTGGGTCTTCGTTTCCCCGCAGTTTATCCGTCAAGCCGTCCGGTGCTGTTTTTACCCAGGATCACCGTTGTGGTTTTTTCTAACCTTGGTGGCATTAATTCGGCTTAATTTTGACTAAATCAACTAAGAGTTGGTAAAATGACCATTTTGCCCCTCCCGAGGTTGCCCTTGGTGTCGGTATGGCCTCTAGTTGACTTTCGGGAGCTGTTTCCAAGATTTGGATCTCATTCGAGTCTGTTTGTCCCCAGTGTTGCCTTTGTGACTAACGGGATTGTTCCAGGTTTTCTTTTGGAGTTGTTGTGATACTTCAGGTTTATGTCTCAAGTTGACCGGACTTCCCGGACTGATGCCGGGGCTGACCTGTTCTTCCCGGGTTGCTGGTGGGGCTGCGTTGACATCTCGATATGGTTGATCGATGCTGTGGTTATCACGATATCGGTGACCAAGTTTGAGCTGATGTCCCGATATTGAGATCGAGGATGATCTGAAGGTCCGAGTGACGATCAGAGTTGGATAGACGGTTCGATTGATGATCGGAGTTGGATAAACGATCCGATTGTCAATTGGAGCTGGATTGACGGTCCGATTGATGATCGAAATTGGTTGAACAGTTCGATTATCGATCAGAGCTGGATTGACGGCCCGATTGATGATCGAAGCTGGATTGACGGTCCGATTGATGATCAGAGTTGGCTAGAGTACCGATATTGGTGATCGAATTTGACTGGAGCTGACTGACATTAGGGATCAGATTTAAGTTTATCGATATTAGGGAACAGATTTAGGCTAAAGGATCGGCATTGGTGGCTGAGTTTGGATTGGAGGCCCGGTATCAGGACCGAGGTTGAGTTGAAAAGATGGCTTCGCCCTCCTGCAGTGTTAGTAACAGGAAAATGAAATTTTAAGTGTCTACAGATGCCCCTATTTATCATGTTTATATAATTTAATGGAATGAACAGGAGAAAGATTGCTAGACACTTAAAATATGACAAGATATTAATGATGCAAATCGCAATGTAGTGAATGTTAACATATTTTTGCAAATCGCATATCGCATCGTATCGCAAACCGCATCGCATATCGTATCATAAATTGCATCGCAGATCGATGACCTTTATCGGTGCCTGTGTTGGGGCTGATTTCAACAGTTAACTTTCATCAGTGTTGCTAATGTCTTTGCTGGTGTTGACTTGAACGGTTTAATTTCCATCGGTGTTGTTGATGCTTTGTTAGATGAGGATGAACTGACATGTTTCCCACATTTCTGCTGGGGATGACATTTTTTATGATAGCCTTTGTTGTTATCTTGGTTTTTAAGATGAAATGGTTTCCCCCAATCTGCCGATACTATCAGGGGGCAGATTTTCTCTTGGCTGATGCCGTTGTATAATTCTGAAGGCTCCTCTGATGGGGATATATCTCTTTTGCTGAGTTACCTCATTGGGTGCTCCCGATGCCTATCCTGATGATAACTGACACCAAAAATTTTCAACAATGCCTACCCTGATGGTAGGGACAATGGTTGATCATTGGATTGTCTCGATGCCTACTCGAGCGGTAGCAGAATTTTCATTGAGTTTGTGTGTTTAATGTGTATGCATATTTAACTCTACTGGGTATACATGCCTAACTTTTTAATGGAGATGTACGCTGATGTAGCGCTTGTTGTACATGTGCAGACCAGATATGATATAATGATATTAATTTGTCTTAGGTTGATGCATATGCTTAATTGAATTGATGTAGAACCATACCTCACCCTTTCTGAGGTGATTTGGAGTTTCTTTTCAGGCATAAATTTTGATAGGCTTATCAACTCTAACTCCCGTATGGCTTCTTTTGTCATTCGTAGAGAAGATTTGGATGTTCCCCTTTCATATGTCGCCTCTGATAAGGATCTCACAGGGCTGCTATTTTTTGGATCTGGATTTGGTGATGGTCCCTCTGATGGTCCAAACACTGATGGCTTTATTAGGAGATATCCTGATATCTTCGCTGAAGTAGCGTTCCATGGTCTACATCACCGGATCCTTCTCAACGCCCCTTCTAAGTATTTGTATAACAGATTCCATCATCTGCCCTCTGTGGGGATGGATCAGAGTTGGTCTGACGGCCCGGAGTTGATATGATTGGATTTACTGATATTGGGGACCGGATTTGGGTTAAAGGACTGATATTGGGGATCAGATTTAGCTTAAAGCACTGATATTGGGGATCGAATTTGATACACTGTCTTCGTCCCTGGATCATTCCCCGATGCTTTGCTGGGGTTGTGCCAACGGCTGATCATTGAGTGTGAAAAGAGGCCAGCTCTTTACTTGCGACCTTGCTGGTTTAGCTCTGGCTTGGCTGATGACCCGGGTGATGCTGACATCCTGGAGGATGTAGCCTAATCTATCATTGCCTAGATTTGAACTTCAGTGTATAGGCCTCAACTTTTGAGGACTTGGCATAGTTTGACATGTTTGATGATGCAGATTTCCTTTGCTAGATCTTTTGTCATTGGACATCTGTTCTTCCCGAGTTAAGGACTCAGTTGAGGATTTTTCCCTTTTTGTAGAGGGACAGCTGATGTCACCTTGATTTCTTTTAGGAATTTTCCCTCTTTTTTTGATGAGGAACTTGGTCCCGTCGTAGATCCTTTCCATTTCTTGGAATGGAGAAATGCCCCAGCCCTTTCGCAGGTTGTTACTGGGGTTCATAGAAAAACTTGCTTTGTTGACCATGTCCACGGTGAGCAATATCCTGCACATTCAGACAAACAATAATATGTGCCGACAGTTTGATGGCTTGGGCCATCGGGATTAGTATGATCTTGTGAATGAGGCATTTGAAGTTAAAGTTTATAAAATTGAATGCTTGTATTCACCGAGCTCTTATCTTATCGCTAAAGATTTTGAAAGGGAGTATGAAAATGATTTTTTTCTAAGGAAATCCAAATTTTCGCTTGACAAGTTATGAAATCGTAAGAAAACTTTTATGCGTCTATGATCATTTTTCATGGGTAGGATTAGATTCAAAAGACTTATCTCCCTTTATCAGAGACACCTCATCTTTGCTCTAGACACTCCTCTTCACAAAATTAACATTATATGACATGTGCACTATGTGTGACGCAACCTTTAGCAGGGGTTTCTCTTCTATGACTTCTAGATGATCTTATTTTCATCTTGCCAAATTTTCTTTTCTCGCTTAACTTTGTCTCGTTTTCTTAGGCTATTCAGGATTACCCATGTAACGAGTTTTAGACTAATAACTTCTAAACAAGATGGCTTTAGGGCACTAGGTGTTGAGACACCCCCTCGGGTTTGCTGGCTCGAAGTAACAAAGGCCACACTTTGAGACAAGTCAGGCATTCTACTCTTTTGATCCTCGCCTGAGCCTATTCAAGATTCATTTTCTTAGGCTCTAAATTACCCGTGTAGCTAGTGTTGGGCTGGTGACTCCCAAACTAGACGGCTTTAGGGCACCAGGTGTAGAGACACCCCTCGGGCTTAATTACTCAAGTAACCTAGGCCACGATTCGAATCTGCTCAGGTTTTAACTTCTTGTAATGCTCTTTTTCTTAGGCACTGAGTTACCCATGTAACGAGCGTTGGGCCGGTGGCTCCCAAACTAGATGGCTTTAGGGCACCAGGTGTAGAGACACCCCTCAGGCTTAATAACTCAAGTAACCCAGTCCATGATTTGAGACATTAGGCTGGCTACTAATTTTCATCCTTGTCGTCATAGTTTCATACCCCACAACTAAGAGTCAGGTCAATTGCAAAGTGCAGACATGCATATGAGGTCAAGTTTGCTCTAAAAAGCGCTTTGAACTAGGACGTCGTACCTAATCACAAGGTTAAATAGTCTTAATTTTCTAATCTTTTTCATGATTCTTGCTCCACGGACGCTTATCAGAATTAATCTAATTCATAACAAGTTAAGCAAAAATATTTTTTCCTTTTTTCTTTTTTTCTCTTTTTCTGAGACCTTAATGCAGGACTTATGTGTATTATCGCTAATGCATGGAATTTGAAAGCACATAAAGAGATGAAAGAGTCATACCTTATCAGCGGATCGCAGTATTCTAAGAAAATTATGATTGGAAAAGACCAATTGGTCATACTGGATCGCTAATGATGGACGCTTGGATGATGATGGACCATGCTGATGGTGTCGACTTGTGCATGTTGATTGGATGGTTGATAAATGCCCCAATATTGAATTGCTCAGTTTCCAAAATTGGTTTAGTATTATTGTAACGGTCCCCACGTCGGGTTGTCATTGACTTTGAAGTTACCCTAGTCTTGCTTGTCATCTGGGAGGATTGCTTGGTTGTATTTGACCTATGGGCTGATAAGATGCCGAGATCGCAAAAGTCTTTAATCGCATGACTCCCATGGTTAATAGGTAGTGGAATTTGGCTTTAATGCTTGGATGCCCCAGTCATTGTTTTTTGATTTGTAGGAGCAATTGGCTTTGATGGCCTTTTTTCTGGTTTGATGAAGGTTTCAGATTGAGGCTTCAGCTCTTCGAAGGTGGTTGCAGATG
Organism: Panax stipuleanatus; assembly: GCA_020205555.1. Lineage (NCBI taxonomy): Eukaryota > Viridiplantae > Streptophyta > Magnoliopsida > Apiales > Araliaceae > Panax > Panax stipuleanatus. The sequence goes on from CM035123.1 coordinate 31,504,056, forward strand.
TTTATGCTTGATATATCGCTGTGTTGTTGTGACAACTTTGACGAGTGATGTCGAGATGCCTTCGGACTCCAATGAATTGGACTCAAAGGCTTGTGATGGTTGGTGGTGATGGCTTTGACCATGACTTTGGTTGGTGACCTACCGAGTGTCCCTGCAGGAACAGATCTGGCTATGGAAGATTTGATAGCTCGGATGACCTTCGAGAAAGATCAGGCCAGGGTGTTGATGTTGACGGCCCATTCTAGTAGAGATATGACTTCTGTTGATAGAGGCGAGACTCGAGCCACTCGGGATGCTGCCTTTGTTGAGAGGGACGAGGCCATAGTGTGCAGATGGAAGTGGATGTTCTGGCTCGTATAGAGACCGAGGGTTAGGAGCTTGCAGCTGCTCCTCTATCTTCAGAGAGATACCATGTTGGCACTGTTATCCCGCTTATCCACGGGTTCAGAGACTAGTTTTGATTTTCCTCAGCAAGGCCTGTTGACCAGGTGGTTTGATAGAATTTGGCTTTTATTTATCTTTGGGTCTTGGTACTGGTCTTTAATTAAATTTTTTTTTACTTTTTCTTGAAGGTCCAACCGCGTAGTAGATGGCTGCCTACGTACTCCCGGGCTGAGGGAGATCATGTCATTTGTAGTTCCTGGTTGTTTGGTTAGAGATGCTTGAAAGGAGTTTATCTTGGATTTTGAGTCTAGTTTGATATATTTTTGAATTTTTGTGTTTGGATTCGAGGGTTTTTGAATTTTTTGTTTGGTTTGACCGCACCAAGATGGTTGCCTACGTACTCCCGGGCTGAGGGAGATCAGGTCTTTCGTAGTTCACGTTTGCATGAAAGGCCCGATTTTTGATTTTTTTTTCTTTTTGATTTTTTTTTATTTTTTTATCATGTACATGCATGGAAAATAAAAGGCATAAGGCTTAAGAAAGTGATAACGTTCCAACAACTCCTGGAACTCGCAACTTTCCTCTGGATCTATGTCCTCCTGACTAGCTGAGGCCTGATAGTCCAGTCGTCAGTGGTTATGTCGCCTTCGAGGCTTGTGATAGAGGTTCCCTCTTGACTCTGAATATCTTCAATCCCTGCCATAAATTGATCGCCTCTTGAATTAGCATATACCTTAATGAGGCTTAAACTGGACTCGTCGCAGAAAGGTATGAACTCCAGATTCCTCGAGGGGTTGGCTTCCTTGAGAACTTCGCCACCTTTTTCTTCGTATGCTCCTCCACCTTTCTCATAGCCTTGAGAGGATTTGATTATGAAATCCCCCTCACACTGATGTGGTATCTCTCGCAAGGAACTTTTCTTTTGTGCTTTTTCCATACGGGGAAGGATCAATATCTCCTCCTCATCTTCCAGAAGGATAAGATCAGGCATGCGGTAGTTGGCTTTGGGCAACAAGATATTTGATGATGGTGGATGAACTTAATTGGGAGTTTTTTTGTCTCCTCTGTCACTCCCAGTATTAGGATCGGTCCACCTTGTGTTCTGCCAGGATTGGTTCTCATAGCCGTCACATCCTTTGAACTGCCCGCTTCGAGTTGACATCTTAAGCTCTTTATCTCCCTCTCGCCTTTTCTAGTTATGGGGAATTCTTTCTTCAGTTCTCCATTTTCAATGAGATCCTGGATTTTGTATTTCAGAGCCCAACATTCCTCAGTCGCATGTCCTGGTGCTCTGGAATGATAAGCACATCTCTTGTTGAGATCATATTGCCTTCCTTTGGGATCCATAGGTGGAGCGAGCTCAGTGATCTTTTTCTGTGAAATCAACAGGGCTAATACATTTTCTAACTAGTCCCCCAAAGGTGTGAATACCCTTCTTTGCCTACTCTCCCCGACTTTCGGTGCCGTAGGATTTCTAGGGTTTGCCAGTGTTTGGCATGTTGATTGATATTTCTTATTTGGGAATTCGCATTCCTCTGGACGATTTTTCCTTTGTTGAGATCTTCTGGTAGTTTTATCATTCCATCTTTCTCATTCATTCAATATGCTTTGATCCTCTTCATTTAGCCGGTGGATCTTGGAGGGAGATAGGCTTACATTTTGAAGAACCTTCTCTTTTTCTTGGTTTTCTGATAGTTGAGTGAAAACCTGCCTCGTATCCTGATGTTGGCATACTACCAGATTAGCCAGTAGAGTTACTTGGTGTTGGATCGTATCCAATTTTTACATTATTGTCATACCCTCCTCTATATTTTCCAACTTGAGGACATTTGTTATGTTCCTTTGGGGGTATTCCTCTATCCTTCGTATATATTTATGATTTGGATGCATTTCATCGCTTCCTGACTCGATCATATTTACTTCCTCTATAACATGCGGCATCAGAAGGTTGGGGTTATCATTGGGATGGTCATGTTGTTGGACCACAATATCGCCATTTTTGATCAGGTTTTGGATTTTATTCTTCAAAGACCAACAATCTTGTGTATCGTGTCCTGGAGATCCTTAATGGTAAGAACATCTCTGGCTAGGATTGTATCTTTTGCTTTTTGGATCCAAAGGTGGAGCCAGTTCGATAATTTTCTTGTGATCTATTAACATCACCAACATGTTTTCAAGGGAATCTCCTAGTGGAGTGAACACCCGATTTTTCGTTCTTTCAAATTTTATCTTTCTCTCTTGATAATTGTTGAATGCAGTTTGTTGTGATGGCAGATTGCGTTCCCTCTTCCAAATGGGAGGACTACGGTTAGGTCTGCTAGACTGCCCCTGTGCAATGAGGGATACATCTTCATCGCCTTCCTTGGGTACCCTTATGGGATCACTCGTATAACTACCAGATTGTATATGATCGGCGACTACTTTCAAGGCTGTGAGATCTTTGATCTTGCCTGCTTTCAGGCCCATCTCTGTCATTTCTCCATGTTTGATCATCTCTGAGAATGGCTTTCCTATTCCAGCTAGGATCCTCTCATAGTAAGGTGCCTCTTGGATGTCTATGAAAGTTATCACCATTTCAGCTTCGGTTATAGGCGGGCTGACTTGTGCTGCCAGACGTCTCCATCTTTGGGCATACTCACAGAAAAACTCAGTACTCTGCTTTTTGACTTTGGACACTTGATACCGATCCGAAACCATCTGAGACTGGAAGCTGTATTGAGTTAGGAAGGCATGAGCTAACTCTTCCCAACTGTGAATTTTGGCATTGTCAAGTCGAGCATACCACAGTCCTAGCCTCTCCAGTGAGACACTTTTGGAAAAGCTGCAATTAGAGGCTTTCATCTTCAGCATAAGACCCTAGCTCGCCAATGTATACTTTAAAGTGCGTATAAGGATCGCCTCCCCCATTGTACTTTTCAAACCTTGGGACTTGGAATTTGTCAGCATATCTAGCCCCTGGGAATATGCATAGATCTGAATATATGACACTTCCAAGGTTTCCAGTCCCTTTAATTACCCGGTTGGTTTCATCCATTTGTTGGACTTCCTTCGGATATCGCCAGTTTCCCGATCTTCTCTGAGATTTGTAATTTCAGGGGTTTTGTTGGTTTTTTCACTGTATCGCGGTTCAGGGATTTGCATTTCCCCCTTTTTGTTAGCACTTTGATTACCACCCTGTGAGGAGGTATCAGTTTGATTGAGTGTTGGCTGGCCCTGAGTGTTTTTGCTTTGTTCTCTTAGAAGGATAACCAACTCTGCTATTTGATTCTTAAGTCCCTCAAACTTTTTTTAAGATACGAAACCCGACTCGCATTGGCTACTTTCAGCCATGTAGGTGGATAGGCTTTGTGCTTTTTCAGATTATAATCTAGTAGTGAGACCACTGTTTACCTACAACAAAACGTAGGCGTGTCAATTTTTTGATGTAGGTAAGTACAGGATGCATGATGTATTTTTTAGATTTTATCCTGCAAGACCTAGGTTAGTTGTTTTGATGACAGGATGACATGGTATTTGACTAGGAAAAGTAAATCTTTCATTATAATATTTACATTGTGCTCCTCGGTAATTGGAGACTTGACATGGAATTGAAAGAGGAAGGCATGAAGAAGCTTCCCTTCGAATTTGGTTAATCAGAGGTTGACCTATCTTAGGTTACTCTAGCAGCTTTTGTTTCGGCATGAAGGCTCCCAGATCATCGCAATCTACTAGAAGGGAAATTAATCCGATCGTTCAACTGGAGCGAATCTGAGTGGTGTATTTTCATGAGGCACACCCAGAGACTTAATCATCCCAAAGTCATTACTTAACATCGACGGGGTTATCCTCCTTGTGAGAGGGACACTTAACATACATTCTCATACATCGTGCCTTACCGTTTATGCATACAATGACAGTTGGGTGCGAAGCACTAATAAGGGTGCGAAGCACTAATAAGGGTGCAAAGCACTAAAGCAGGAAAGCATTCATTCACATTCATTTAATGTAAAGACGCAACATTTACTCATCCATTGACTGTGGAGACGCAGGATTTCATGCATTCAATCATTTTGAAAGGGAAATATTTGAAAAGATTAGAAAGCGGCCTAAGCCCTCTACTGTCCCCAGCAGAGTCGCCACCTGTAGACGTAGGAAAATTTAAGAACCCCACGGGTCGGTTCATAACCCGGGTTTCCTCAAATCAATTTTCCTAAGTTCTTTCTACCCCCACTCTTTTTATTTAGGAAAAAGGTTTTGAAGGGTTTTTTAGGAAAGAGGCCAACATGTGTTTAAGTGGACGATTTGAACATTTAGAGTCGCCAGTTGGTAGATTGAAAAATAGTTGTACTAACTCAACCGAGTTTGATTTGAAAAGAGGTTCAATTGCTGGACACGGCCGAAACTTGATCTTTGAAATCAGAAGTTTTGAGTTCGGGGCTTGGCTAAGTGTGGGGAAGGTGTTTGGCACCCCACAACTCCCGTGTAAATATGGTACCACATCTTTTCAATATTTCCCTTAAAACTGAAATGCGTGAGTGAATACTGTTTGAAAGTTGGGCCTATTGATTTGATTGATTAAAAGTTTTAACAGGCTTCGTTGAACCTATGTACGAAGGGTTAGATTTGATTTGAAAATCCTTCTTTGATTGATTTGCAAAAGTATTTAATTTGATTTGCAAAAGCTTTTTCTTTTGATTGAATTGAAAATGATGTTTTGAAAGCTGGTTTATCAAACCCTTAAGCTGACATAGGAATTGAAGCATATTGCTATTTTTAATTTTTATCTTTATAGCCTTAAGGCTGGATGTGAATGGTGATTTGTCGGGCTGCGAAGCATCCTCGACCACAGAAATAGACAAGTGTCAGTCTCCTCATGGCTATGAAAACCATCGGAGGGACGCTGACACGACAATTGACATTTCACTATGATGAGACCTTAAATTCGGATAACCGTTTTAAGGTCTGTGTATGTACATTTTACAGAAAAACTGGCAGGGTACATCTGTAAACTAGAGTTTGTCCATCGTGGGAATCAGATCCCGATCGATTTGATCATGAATCCCACGATTCCTAGGCTCACATATGAGTAGCCAATAAACTTGCACAGTTCAAATTTGCACAGAAATGGATATATATACACCATCACGTCGCAATGGAACCAAGGATTCATCAATAAATTCTGGCTGCGAGTGGATAAAGCGTTTCGTTCCCACTAGATAGCGATCTATGGGACGCGAGTTTGCTTTTAAAGCTAAACTATAAAAATAACTAGATTTAAAGAAATCTCAGCCATTATAGCTTCTAGGTTCTATCGGGACCGGTTTGAAACATTGAAAGCTAGAATTGGTGAGATTTGGATAAATCTAGTCCACCCGCAGATATGTTAGTGCAGATTCATATACAAAGGAATGTTAAATGCATCCGTTGAATAAATTGAGTAAAGCAATATATATAATTATATATATACAAAAGCTGTAAAAGGGCGATGGATTTTCACTCCCAAGCCCGGACTGGAATTGAAATATATATATTTATAAAAAACTGTAAATAGCCACGAAATAATCCTAGATGTGATAGAAATGAAATATATATATATATATATATGTATAAAAACAGTAAAAGGGCGATGGGTTTTCATGCCGGTGCCCGTACTAGAATTGAAATTGACATAAAATAGTCACCCAGTGACTAGGGAGAGCACCCAGTATGGGGAAGTGTGCAAAAGCGATAAAATGGCCACAAAATGATCCAGGCCGGACTGAAAATATATTAATATATAAATATTGACAGAAATGTAGTCAACCAAGTCTGATGAGATAACTAGAGATGGTGAAAGTCTCTTATATATGCGTAAATAATATAAAAGCGGTAAACAACCTCGGACGGGCTTGACATAATTGAAATATTAGTACATTTGCAGTTAAATAAGCACAAAAAAAGACCAAACCCAGACTGGGAAAATAACCCAGTCCGGCGAAGTTGCCAAAAATGTGTGTGCTAGTGCATTGAAGCTGCTGGAGCTAACGGATAGTCAATCCGAGTTGTAGAAATGCAAAAATTTGCGTTTATGTACATAAATGTACTAAATTTTGGTGAAAACGGCCACGAAACTAAGTTTCAGGCATATTTAGAACATTAAACTTTGTGTGCAGGTGTAAAATAGTACAAAGTAGTAGTATTGACTTTCTGATCTTAAAAATACTTACAATAGATTGCAATACGGGCTTTTTGCCAAATCGTAGGCTTTAAACGTCCAAATGTACCGGTGGTTTTTTGATATGTGGTAGTATATGGGTTTGTGTACGTGTTGGAGTAAAAATATTTGGGTTTGGAAGAGGTGTAAAAGTCAGAAAATCAGACGGGCAGAGCTTCGATACGTTTTGAAACCTTAAAAATGAACGGGGGGCACGTTTATTTATAGGTCAAGTAGCCTTAGGTCTACCTTCTACTATCGCAGGTAGAGGTGCGGTTCCCCAAGGTGGGGCCCACATACTCGGCTTGTTCGTCTCAAAGTGCGTGCATGTCAGGCGATGCGATGTCAGGTTTGAAACTTCATAACTTTTGATCGGAGCGTCCGTTTAGGGGAGTGCTATAGCTTTCCGGAAAGCCCTCACCGAGAGTGTTGCAATGACATAAGATTTAATGTTTTTAAGTCCCCAAAGGTGGGTTCATGTCCGGGTCTTCGTTTCCCCGTAGTTTATCCGTCGAGCCGTCCGGTGCTGTTTTCACCCGGGATCACCGTTGTGGTTTTTTCTAACCTTGGTGGCATCAATTCAGCTTTATTTTGACTAAATCGACTGAGAGTTGATAAAATGACCATTTTGCCCCTCCCGGGATTGCCCTTGGTGTCGGCATGGCCTCTAGTTGACTTCTGGGAGCTATTTTCAAGACTGGGATATCATTCGAGTATGTTTGTCCCCAATGTTGCCTCTGTGGCTGACGAGATTGTTGCAGGTTTTCTTCTCGAGTTGTTGTGATACTTCAGGTTTATGTTTGAAGTCGACCTGACTTCCCGGACTGATGCCGGGGGGACCTGTACTTCCCGGGTTGCTGCAGGGGCTGCGTTGACATCCCGATATGATTGATCGGTGCTATGGTTGTCCCGATATCGGTGACCGGGTTTGAGCCAATTTCCCGATATTGAGATCGGGGATGATCTGACGGTCCGATTGACGATCGGAGTTGGATAGACGGTTCGATTGATGATCGGAGTTGGATGAACGGTCCGATTGTCAATCGGAGCTGGATTATCTGTCCGATTGATAATCGGAGTTGGTTGAACGGTTTGATTATCGATCAAAGCTGGATTGACGGTCCGATTAATGATCAGAGCTGGATTGACGGTCCGATTAACAATCGTAGTTGGCTAGAGTACCGATATTGGTGATCAAATTTGATTGGAGCTGACCGACATTGGGGATCAGATTTAGGTTTATCGATATTAGGGATCGAATTTAGGCTGAAGGACCGGCATTGATGGTCGAGTTTATATTGGTGGCCCAGTATCAGGACCGGGGTTGAGTTAAAAAGACGGCTTTGCCCTCCTGCAGTGTTAGTAATATGAAAACGAAATTTTGAGTGTCTATAGCCGCACCTCTACCTGCGGCAACCGCAGGTAGAGTGGAGGCTCCCTAGTCTATAAATAAAGGTGCCCCTTCATTTTTAAGTTTTCGAAACGCAGCGCAGCTCTGTCAGTTTGATTTTCTGACTTTTACACCTCTTCAAAATCCAAATATTTTCACTCCAACACGTAGGTATACGCATATACTACCACATATCAGAAAATAACTGGTAGATTGGGACGTATAGAGCCTACGATTTGGCAAAAAGCCCGTGTAGCAGTCTATTATAAGTATTTTCACAATCAGAAAGTGAATATTACTTCTTCGTACTTTTATACACTTGCATGTTAATTTTCGTTTTCTAAAAATTCCCGGAACTTAGTTATGTGGCCGTTTTCGTCAAAATTTGGTACATTTTTATACATAAACTGATTTTCTGGCATATCTACAACTCGAATTGACGATCCGTCAGCTCCAGCAGCTTCAGTGCAATAGCACACACATTCTGGCAACTCCGTCGGACTGGGTTATCTTCCCAGTCTGGGTTTGGCTGTATGTACTAACATTTCAATTTTATCAAGCCCGGATGTCAAATACGAGGTAGTTTACAACTTTTATATATATTTACACATATATAAGCTATTTTCACCATAACTGGGTTCTCTTTCCAGTATTAGTTGACTACATTTCTGTCAATATATATTTAAATATATATTTCAATTCAGTCCGAGCACAGGCGTGAAAACACATCGGCCTTTTTACAGTTTTTGCACTCTTCGCCATACTGGGTGCTTTCCCTAGTCACTGGTTGACTACTTTTCTATAAATTTACATTTCTGTCAATATATATATTTATATATTTTAAGTCTGGCCTGGACTATTTCGTGGCCTTTTTACTGCTTTTGCATTCTTCAGCATTACTGGGTTATCTTCCCAGTCCCTGGTTGACTACTTTTCTGTATATTTACATTCAGTTCACCCTGGATCATTCTGTGGCCTTTTTATTGCTTTTATATATATTTATGCATATATAAGCAGCCTTCACCATCACTGGTCCTTTCCCAGTCTTGGTTCACTACATTTTCGTCAATATATATATATACATATATATATTTCAATTCTAGTCCAGCCACCGTCGTGAAAACTCATCGCCCTTTACAACTTTTATATATAACTGTATATATATTACTTTACTCGCTTTATATTCAATTGCTACTTTAAATATTCATTTTATATGAATTGGCACTGACATATCTGCGGGCGGACTAGATTTATTTAAATCTCGCCAATTCTAGTTTTCAAACGGTTCAAAATCTCCGAATTAAACCGGGAAGTTAAAATGGCTGAGATTTTCTTAAATCTAGCTTTCTTTCTAGTTTCAAATTCGAAGCAACCTCGCGTCCCTTTGATCGCTATCTAGCTAGAACGAGACGCTTCAGCCATGCGGAGCAGGATTTACTGAATGAATCGTTAGTTTTGGCAATATTGGGATATTTATCTGTTTTTGTACAAATTTTAACTGTGTAGTTTTTTTGGCTACTCATATGTGAGCCTAGGAATCGTGGGATTCATGATCAAACTATCAGAATCTGATTCCCACGATGGACAAACTCCGATTTACAAATGTACCCTACCAGTTTTTCTATAGAAATGTACATGTAAACAAACCTTAAAATAGTTATCCGGATTTAAGGTCTCAATATTATGAAAAAATGTCAATTGTCATGTTAGCGTCCCTCCGATGGTTTTCATACCCATGAGGAAACCGACACTTGTCTATTCTTGTGGTCGAGGATGCTTCGCAGCCCGACAAATCACCATTCACATACAGCCTTAAGGCTATAAAGATAAAATTAAAAGTATCAATACACTTCAATTCCTATGTCAGCGTAAGGGTTTGATAAGCTAACTTTCAAAACATCATTTTCAATTCAATCAAAAGAAAAGCTTTTGCAAAGAAAATTAAATACTTTCGCAAATCAAATCAAAGACTGATTTTTAAATCAAATCTTCGTATATAGGTTCAACGAAGCAAAGCACTACTTTCAATCAATTAATTAAATAGGCCCAATTTTTAAACAGCATTCACTCACGCATTCCAATTTTAAGGGAAATATTGAAAAGATGCGGTACTGTGTTTACACGGGAGTCGTGAGGTGCCTAACACCTTCCCCACACTTAACCAAGCCCCCGAGCTCAAACTTTATTTTTAAAGATCAAGTTTCGACAGTGTCCAACAATTAGGCCTCTTTCAAATAAAACTCAGTTGAGTTGGTACAACCATTTTCAAATCTACCAGCTGGCGACTCTGTGAAACGTTCAAATCGTCGACATAATACAAGTTGGCCTTTTTCCTAAAAAAAACCCTTCAAAATCTTTTTCCTAAATAAAAAGAATAATGGTAGAGATAACTTAGGAAAAGTGTTTAAAAGATCCGGGTTGTGACCCGACCCGCGGATTTTTGAAACCAACGTCGACAACTAGCATAAATGACTAACAAACGTCGTTATGCAGCTAATTATGGTTGTATATGCACTTAATCGTGTAGGACAATGGAAGGATAAATTTTACTAACCGTACAAGGAACGCTTCGAGGCAAGTTCTTCAGTAACTTGCTCTTATGTGATAATATGTATTAAATCATGTTATGATTGTTAATGTAATACAAATTTTATATGAACTCGTTGATTACATGAATGTTATGTGACTAAATGCAAAGCATGAAATTCAAGAAATATGTGTTAAATTTACAACATGAAGAATATATTGTGTTGTATGATAAGTATGAACGATATTAAGATGTATATCATGAAAGATATGATGCATATAGAAATGCATGAAGCATGGGTAGATGCATTGACTAAAATTCTTGATGCCTGAATATATGAAATTTGTATGCTATGTGAAGCATGAAAGGTGTAGACTGTTGAACTAGCTGAGCCATCGTGCTTATTCATTGCAAAAATAAAACTTTTGCAGATGTTGAAGAAATCATTGAAGATATCGGATTATAGAAGATGTATGTTGTGATAAAGAGCATTCAACGTAATTATTCCGACAATTTAGCTAATTGTTACTAAGTTGGTAAATCGTTTAGTTATAATGAATGATTTGTATATGTTACGAGAAAGTTGAAATTAGATGGTGAGTTATATTTACTTATAAATGTTGTAAAGGAAATGAATTAAGTTGTAATAAACTTGGCAAGTTGTGTGGATAATCCAAGTTGCTGGATTAGGTATCCAGGTTGCTGGATTAGGCATTCGGTTTGCTGGATTTATGTATTCGATTTAATGAATTATAAAGATGAACTTATAAAATAAAAGATTAAATGTTAAGTCATAGTGCATATGATAAAGTAGTGGTACAGTCGTACTATTTAATAGTTGATATATAGTTTCTGGGCTAAACGATTCCTTCAGGGAGCGGAGGTATATACGAACTAGCTACCGATCTAACTAGCTATGAAATACAGTGCAGACGAGACGAGAAACTAGATTGTTGGTTGTTTGTGGGAAACCACTAAGCATACTATATTGAACACTGTTAAAGACTGATGTGTGCTAGGTTTAAACTTGTGAATACGTATGATGTTAATGTGTTATCTAATATTTGACTATGTAGTTAAATGTTAGATAATTTACTTATAAAGTAATAGTATTATGAGATAAAGTATGTTATGCTAATTGAAAGATCAATCTTATAACTGATAGGTCTTTTCAATAAATGTAACAACCAATTGTAAAGGTTACAGATTCTGGAACAGAAGGGACTAATGTATTAATTAGTATAAAAGCCATGTTGTATTCATTTAGTTATGAATAAAGATGGTATTTATTAAGATGTTTATAGCATTGTAACGTACCAGGTCCGAGATTCTAGGCACCTGGATTTGGGGGCATCACAATTTCTATTGTAGCAATTATTGAATGAAACACTGAGTGACTTCTTACGTAAGAATTAATAACCAAAGATAATGTGCAATATCGCGTGTTACTATGCAATACCGTGTACTATTGTGGAATAGCGTGTGATACTGTTATTTTATTAACGGGTATTTAAACAGTTAACGGTAAAGTTGTGCAGCCAATTTTTTTTAAAAAAAGTTTATTATTGTCGCTTTCTATATCCGATAGTTATTCCGTTGTGGGGCCCACCAATGATTGGTTATTTCAGCGCCGTCGTACGAATATTCCCCGATAAAAAGAATTTTTTCGACAAAACAAATATTTCCTAACAGACTGTCACTTCATATAATTTGCACATAATACTCATAACTATTAAATCAACACCTTACTATAAATAATTTAATTTCTATTAAAATTCGGGGTCAATACCAAAATATATTTACCTCGAATAATATATAAACTAACTAATAATTCAAAATTCATTCAAGGTGCCTTTATTTATCGCATTAAATTATTATTCATATTCCAAAACTTATAAGTGAATAACAAAACTTAAGAAATTCATATATGACAATTTCTTTTTTAAAATGTCAGTCCACTATTACGGTATTATCACCATTAACTAAAAGTTATTTGTCAAATTAATTAATTTTAACAGAAACTAGACTTCAAATACTCCAATTTAGCCTAAAGAATCACCCAATTCGGATTTAAAATCATTAAGTTATACATTTTTAAACATTAAAACATGTTGCTGAAAATTCTGCAACAAAAATTATAAATCTGTCACCTCTTAAAATTCATAACAAATCATATGTTAAACTTTAACGGTTCAAAATTGGTGAATATATTCTCAGGTTATGCATGTATAATATATCCAAAAATTGAAACGATCCAACGGTCAGATCAAGAGATATAACCCAGGCAATAAAGCTTAAGAAAATTGATTTTCTAGATTCTGGCATACTATAAGTTCTTCGTACCAGTCTCATTCAAACAGTCACCACAAAAAAACCACAAGAAATTTTTCGGTGATTCTAATTTCTGTGGTTAACTTACTCCCATGGCTTTCGTTTGATATAAGGCTCATCGTCTAACTCATTATACACAAAGAGTTATAAATTTCACAAAATCAAGTAGTAAACTAATTTTTCTAAAATTTTCAAATTTCGTTTTTCATTTGATTTCTTGATTTCTCTCATGTTTATGTAAGTTTAATCCATCACAAATTAATAATCATAACATATCCACTTTCCATAAGTTTAATAAAACTTAATAACCATATATGAAAATCAAAGTTTAACAAAGGTTTTGAGTTTACCTTTTTTAGTTTTCATTTCTTCTTCATTTTCTTCTCATTCTCCCTATTTCTTTTATCTCCAAAATTGGAAACCGAGTATGGAAAATAGGAAATGAGAAATGGGGTGTAATGTGAGTGGATGAAATAAGTGGTAGATTAGTGGAGTATTATTATTTTTTCTTTCCCCTTTTTCTTTGTTTTTATCCTCCGCCTCCCTCCTTTTCCACCATTTCCCACTATCTCTTCAACTTCTTTTTCCTTTCTTTATCTTTTATTCTCTCACCTCTTCATCACCCACGTTTTCTCTAATCAGACTCTTAGCCGCCCCCAATGGCCCACCATTTCATTAATTTCTTTTCTCCTCTTTTATTTACTCTTGTATCCATTTAATTATCTATTTGACCATTTATCAATTTAACGTTTTACAATTTTAGAATTAATAATCATAAATTAAATTAGACTTTTATTTCATAAAAGTCGGGGTCTTATAATCACCCCTCCTTATGAAATTTCATCCCCAAAATTTAAGTACGTACCTGGTATCCCGAAAGGATAAGGATACTAAGCTTTCATTTCAAATTCTAGCTTCCAGGTCATTTCTTCTGTATCATGGTTCATCCGTTGCTCATTTCCTGAATTTTAGATGTCATTCTAGAGTACAACTTCAAAATAAAGGTTAATTGACATATCACAATTTGTCAACTAATTAAGTAACAAAAATTCAACTTAGATAGGACAACGAGTATACGCGGCCAACGAGTAATAAAGTATACGCGGCCAACGAGTAATAAAGTGTAAGTACAGATATATTTCCCACGAGGAATTAACAGATAAACAGTCGCCAAATCAATAGTCCGTAATCATCTCAATCTTATTTAAACGGGCGGTAAAGAGAATGAATTTAAACTAAGTTAACTAGGCAAGAAATTAAACTTAAACTAATTAATTCTAGAGTTAAAATCAGATAATGAAGATAAGAGATTCCAATTTCCCCTAATGATTTGTCTAAGTCGACACACTTCCAATTATGTCAAATCAATAGTCAAGACAGTTAGCCGAGAACACGAACGTGAGAGAATGCCATCTTTCGATGCACCTACTCCATATCACGTGCAATCTACAGATGATAGAACGTACGTGAACACCCACATTATCTAAATCCCTATATATCTATGGTGTTTACAAATAAATAGGGTTTAAGGTCAAGTCCTCTATTGACTACGGATGGCGCTTCGGTATATGTCTATCCTAAGCACAAATCATACATCCAACGCCAAGTGAATGCACAATCACCCGCTACTACGATTAGATCTAAACCTACGCTTTGTCTTTCAAGTCCACATAGGTTATCACAGTAATTGATCGCGAATCAATTAAGCAATGCAAGCACGAATCGTAATAGACAATCATATAACAATCAAAGAGACAAGCATGGAAGCATATCAAAGTAAACTACTCAAAAGGTTCCATTGGAACCTCAAAATAAGCTTAAGCCATAAATAACTCAAGTATATTATCCACAAGATTCAATAACATCATCTAAATATACAATGTAATAGCAAAGAGAGATTAAGGATAGAGCTTTCAAATCTTTCTCCAAGCTTGGACCCTTGATGTCAATCCTCTTGTTTCAATCTTCACACACTAACAAAACCCTAGAATCTAACTAACTAACACAAAACTAGCACTAATCTACTCTCTAATCTACTCCTAATCTAGACTAAACAAGATGTAAAGGAAGAGAAGAGAGAAACTAGGGCTTAGGGCCAATATATCATCCCCTTTCTTGCCCCAAACGAGCCCCCTTATATCCCAATCAAAAGCAAAGTCCCGTTCAATTAAAAAGTCAAGTCTGGCACAGCTGAAGATTGGCGCGGCGGCGCCCAAAAATGCCCTACAATCCGCCCGCCCGCGCCAAGCATTTTTTGCTACAGAGTCCTCTGGTAAAACGGCCATAACTTTTGATCCGGGAGGAGTTACGAAGCCTGCCACCTGTCAAATCGAAGATATCGAAGAGCTCTACCACTTTCATTCTTTGAGTATTGAGAAATAATGGATGGATGAAGGCTAAAATTGAGCTCCAAGTGACAGCTATGCATGAAAAATCAAAACCATGAGGTTTGACGTCCGTTGGTATATAGGGCATAACCCTCGTCTCCGAACTCCGATTGGGATGATTCAAAATGTTCCGAAAATCTTATAAGATGCTCTACAATATGAACTAAGCTCCAATCCAAGAACATGAAATGAACATAAACCCCCCAAACGATGTCCGGATTGCATTTCCTTCCCATTGTCATGCCATCATTCCAGTCTTGCTCCTTTTGGCCTCATTTTGTCCTTTTAAGCTCAATAAGCACCAAGGGAGTTCCAAAACATGCAAACTACAAAACAAAGCAAAATCACGTGAAAAGCACACAAATACTTGAGTTTTGACAGCGGAACAAGCTGGTTACTATCCGAATAAGTGGTCATAAAGACCACTTATCAAATACCCCCAAACTTAACTGTTGCTTGCCCTCAAGAAACCAAAATAAAACTAAACAAAAGATGCAATGCAATATATACAATGTATTCAATCTACACTATCATGAATGCAAATCCAAATCCCAATCAGTATTGAACTTTCAAAGCAATGCCTCAGAAAATCACGAGATAATCGAATAGATAAGCTACCCAAGACAAGACCATAAGGCATATTCTGCAAATCCAAAGCTGTCAGCACTGACGTATTGTGCGTTGTGTGCCTAGCAACCATTAAACATGCTTTTGAACAAATTTATCACATACTACGCTTCTTAGGGGAAAAATAAGTTTCAATTCAAGAAAAGCAGTAAATTAGATAAGTTCTAACCAAGACCATGCATTACTTAAGCTAAGAGTCACAGGGGGTTTTCATTAAGCTTTTATTACTCACGAGGGCGTATTCGCACTTTCCCGTGTACATAATCGACTGTGCAATGCCTAGTCCTCTTAGGCTTTTCAATGATATCCGTGTAGCGAGCTTTCGACCAACGACTCCCAGACCAGACGACCTTAGGGCGCTGGGTGTAGAGACACCCCTCGGGCTTACTTGCTCGAATATCAAAGGCCACAGAACTAGACGTAGCCGATGTGTTTATTCTATTTTTCTTCTTTTTCTTAATCTTTTCTTTTCTTTTCTTTTCTTTTTCTTTTTCTGCAAGGGAGTGCGTCTTACGCTCCATCTCCCCGCATATATCATGCAAAACCCATGTTTCCCCTAAACTTAAGCTTTTAACAGTCTAGTTATTATTATATGCGAACTGAAACTCTTTTATTAAAACATAGTTTTTCCACCAGAAGACAAGTATGTGAAAATTTAGACTTAGCATGTCATGGTGGTTACTCTATCGTGTTCACTGGCTACATAGTATCTGACAGGTAAGGATTTACATATATAACAATGAAATCAAGCTTAAGTCTCCAATCAGTTCAACAATTAAGTGATTTCAGTTTCTTCATAGGCCACATACATAACTCACCAACTGAAACTGGATTCATGCAAAATATCCTAACACAGAATGCAAACAGAATGCAAAAATTTTAAAATTTTGACAAATTTTAACACTACATGCACTAAATGAACTGACACAACATGAAATGAACTAACTACATGCAAAAACAAAACCAATACCCCCAAACTTAAAATTTTCAATGTCCTCATTGAAGGTAAAGGTAAAAAGAAAGGAACTCCCCTATTCGGCTTCTGATGCTGCATGAAATGAATTGGTGCCCTCTTAGAAGTTTCCCCTGTCTCTCTTTCTACTCTGATAAAATAAACCCCGCTTAGCACTGTACTCAATGAACCAACCTAACTCAATATCAATCTTGCTCTGCTAGATATTCCACACTCAATGTCTCAATTGATCAGGTTGAGAGGCTGAGGTGGATGGGAATTGGTACTTTGGATTGAGGAGGTAGGAGGTTTTAAAAACTAAGGCTTTTAGTGGGGGGGGGGGATTGCACTAAGGAAGAGATGAGGGATTGCATTAAGGAACTGAGGGTTTGGGATTATAGGGACTGAGGCTTGGGGGCTGCTAATAATTGACATGAAGTGGTACCCCCCAAAATCTGCAGTCCCAAGATAGGTCCAGTCTGCATGTGGCGCGGCCGCGCGTGGTATTGCCTTGGATTTGGCGCGGCCGCGCGGGCTGCTAGATTTTTGTTTCTACAGAATTTTTCCTATGCACTTGGTTGGCCCTTTAGTTTGGCTTCTTGCAGCATGCATTGATCCTGAGAAAGACATATAACCTTTATTAAGCCCTCATACACTATCAAAAGTATATTATCTATTTACATCAAGAGAATGAACATGGAAAGATATATGCATTTAAATTCCCAAAAATTCTCTAAGTGCGTATAAGCAATGCAAGTGCATCAAAAATATGCTATGAGCTTTGTAATCCCAAAAATATACGCATTTATGCCTAAGTTCAAAAATGTAGGCAATGAATTCCTAATTGCTAAAGTATGCAAAAACTTTAAACTAAATATTAACTAATAAGAATTAAACGAGGGGGAGGGAAATGTGATAGAAAGCATGTAGATGGAGAATTAAACATAGAGATAGAGAGAAGGATGATGGGAAGTAGGTAATGGAGAATTAAACAAAGACAGAGAAATGATGGGGTGCCTCCCATCTAGCGCTTGATTTATAGTCCTCTAGCTAGACTCTGTCTGACCATTGCTATCCGACTCCCAGACGTTACTGGAGAACCCCTCCATCCATCAGAATAGCTGTGTGACTTTGGCGGCTTCCCAGTAGGAGCGGATGCAGATTTAAACTACCTAGCATTGGATAAGTAAAATAATTTCCCGTCCTGAAGGTTGGGGAGCTAGGCAAGGGTTCCGTTGTGTAGGTGAAATGATCTGGGCATGGAGGTATAGACCACACAACGGACTCTTCTTCTATTCTCTTCTCTTCTGACCACCATGGTTTGAAGCTGGCGGACTCTCTCATATCATAGAGATCCGTATCTGTAATGTGGCTACCAAGGGGGGCAAGGGTGTGCAAACTTGACTGGTGTTTCAAACTTCGGCGGAGAAGGCTCTTGGGGAATTGTTACTGTCAGTTCACTTTCATTTTCCAAATCCCTAATCGTCTCCTCAATATCCATTGCCTTCGGCTCGTCCAGTTGCAATTGCACTTCAGATTCTCTATCAGTTTC
This sequence comes from Panax stipuleanatus, assembly GCA_020205555.1. NCBI lineage: Eukaryota > Viridiplantae > Streptophyta > Magnoliopsida > Apiales > Araliaceae > Panax > Panax stipuleanatus. The sequence continues at coordinate 31,522,378 of CM035123.1, forward strand.
TGCACCCATGTCACAGCACCAAGTAGTCTGGGGATCATAACTTACGGCTTCAGTCATTGGAGGCACAAAATCTTGCACTGTTGTCTCTTGTTCACATACCTCCTCCTTCCTTAATGTCGTGCTAATCTACTCCACCCAAATCTGAAGATCCTTAATCGATTGCTCTTGCTCAATCAAGGTCTCCTCTGTCGATGCTATGGAATTCCCCCGCAAAATTTCCAATCCTTCCTTTTCTATTTCAGCCACGGGATCCATGTACTGAGTCTCACTGGTAGAAGCATGGTTGATGGGGGCCATCTGATATTGAAAACTTTGATTTGATGTTCATGGCTCTCAAATAACTCCTCTTGATTTTTTGAGCTTGCATACATGAATTCCATTGAAAACTGTTCTCCTTGTAAACACGGGGGTTGGTATGTGGGTTTGGGTGCATAAATTGGACTTGGCTCATATTGTTCTTGATAGCTCGCAGTATTGGTCAGAATCCCTTGTTCTTCCTCTATCATCAAGGCCTTGCTAATTTGCTCTGCCCAGTTCTGGATATTCTTGACTGACTTCTGTTGCTCAATCAAGATGTCCTTCAGTGATATGTCACCTCCTTCCTCCAATCTTGCATTTTCTATGTCACCCTCAAAGTTGTATTGAGGCTCGTAAACTGGAGTCTGGAAAGTGCATTCTGGGGCGTAAACGGGATTTAGAGCCCAGTACTGGTCTTGATAATAGTCTGATGAAGGGTTTGCTGAAGGGTCTGGGTGATACCCCCAATCTGGCTGATACGTGGGATAAGGTTCATTGTGGAAGTACTCACCCCCATACTGCTCCTGTCCAAAATTAATAGGCTCCTGATGGCTTGTGCGGCTCCCAGCACCATAACCATAAGTAACTACCGACTCTCAACTCTGTTGGGCTGAAACAGTATCCAACTTCCTCGAGAGAACCTCTAGTTGTGCTGAAAGTGAAGCAATTGGGTCGCCACCATCATTCCCTACTTCCCTTGGTTGCTCTTGCCTTGTGTAGTCCCATGGATAGAAATTTAGATCCATTGTTCCTGAAAAGAAAATATAGGAAGAGAATTAAACAAAATAATTAAAAAAAATATTTAAATTAAGACTAATTTGATTTAAACTAATGTTGGCAAACAGTTATCCAATTAATTCCCAGGCAACGGCGCCAAAAACTTGTTGGCTGATTTATCGGTCAATATATTCGCGCAAGTATACGCGGCCAACGAGTAATAAAGTGTAAGTACAGATATATTTCCCACGAGGATTTAACAGATAAACAGTCGCCAAATCAATAGTCCGTAATCATCTCAGTCTTATTTAAACGGGCTGTAAAGAGAATGAATTTAAACTAAGTTAACTAGGCAAGAAATTAAACTTAAACTAATTAATTCTAGAGTTAAAATCAGATAATGAAGATAAGAGATTCCAATTTCCCCTAATGATTCGTCTAAGTCGACACACTTCCAATTATGTCAAATCAATAGTCAAGACAGTTAGCCGAGAACACGAACGTGAGAGAAGGCCATCTTTCGATGCACCTACTCCATATCACGTGCAATCTACAAATGATAGAACGTACGTGAACACCCACATTATCTAAATCCCTATATATCTATGGTGTTTACAAATAAATATGGTTTAAGGTCAAGTCCTCTATTGACTACGAATGGCGCTTCGGTATATGTCTATCATAAGCACAAATCATACATCCAACGCCATGTGAATGCACAATCACCCGCTACTACGATTAGATCTAAACCTACACTTTGTCTTGCAAGTCCACATAGGTTATCACAGTAATTGATCGCGAATCAATTAAGCAATGCAAGCACGAATCGTAATAGACAATCATATAACAATCAAAGAGACAAGCATGGAAGCATATCAAAGTAAACTACTCAAAAGGTTCCATTGGAACCTCAAAATAAGCTTAAGCCATAAATAACTCAAGTATATTATCCACAAGATTCAATAACATCATCTAAATATACAATGTAATAGCAAAGAGAGATTAAGGATAGAGCTTTCAAATCTTTCTCCAAGCTTGGACCCTTGATGTCAATCCTCTTGCTTCAATCTTCACACACTAACAAAACCCTAGAATCTAACTAACTAACACTAAACTAGCACTAATCTACTCTCTAATCTACTCCTAATCTAGACTAAACAAGATGTAAAGGAAGAGAAGAGAGGAACTAGGGCTTAGGGCCAATATATCATCCCCTTTCTTGCCCCAAACGAGCCCCCTTATATCCCAATCAAAAGCAAAGTCCCGTTCAATTAAAAAGTCAAGTCTGGCACAGCTGAAGATTGGCGCGGCGGCGCCCAAAAATGCCCTACAATCCGCCCGCCCGCGCCAAGCATTTTTTGCTGCAGAGTCCTCTGGTAAAACGGCCATAACTTTTGATCCGGGAAGAGTTACGAAGCCTGCCACCTGTCAAATCGAAGATATCGAAGAGCTCTACCACTTTCATTCTTTGAGTATTGAGAAATAATGGATGGATGAAGGCTGAAATTGAGCTCCAAGTGACAGCTATGCATGAAAAATCAAAACCATGAGGTTTGATGTCCGTTGGTATATGGGGCAAAACTCTCGTCTCCGAACTCCGATTGGGATGATTCAAAATATTTCGAAAATCTTATAAGATGCTCTACAATATGAACTAAGCTCCAATCCAAGAACATGAAATGAACATAAACCCCCCAAACGATGTCCGGATTGCATTTCCTTCCCATTGTCATGCCATCATTCCAGTCTTGCTCCGTTTGGCCTCATTTTGTCCTTTTAAGCTCAATAAGCACCAAGGGAGTTCCAAAACATGCAAACTACAAAACAAAGCAAAAACACGTGAAAAGCACACAAATACTTGAGTTTTGACAGCGGAACAAGCTGGTTACTATCCGAATAAGTGGTCATAAAGACCACTTATCAAATACCCCCAAACTTAGCTGTTGCTTGCCCTCAAGCAACCAAAATAAAACTAAACAAAAGATGCAATGCAATATATACAATGTATGCAATCTACACTATCATGAATGCAAATCCAAATCCCAGTCAGTATTGAACTTTCAAAGCAATGCCTCAGAAAATCACGAGATAATCGAATAGATAAGCTACCCAAGACAAGACCATAAGGCATATTCTGCAAATCCAAAGCTGTCAGCACTGACGTATTGTGCATTGTGTGCCTAGCAACCATTAAACATGCTTTTGAACAAATTTATCACATACTACGCTTCTTAGGGGAAAAATATGTTTCAATTCAAGAAAAGCAGTAAATCAGATAAGTTCTAATCAAGACCATGCATTACTTAAGCTAAGAGTCACAGGGGGTTTTCATTAAGCTTTTATTACTCACGTGATAAATGGTCTTTATCAGGGACCATCACGGACCATCACTCCATTCCCCTGTTATCCCCACTAGTCCCAGCTACACTATTATTACCTGAAAGGAATTGTGAAGAAAAAGGTTGAGTACAAATAGCCCATTAAAGAATATTATGACTAAGATAACTAAATTATCAATAGCCTTCATCTGTAATAAATCAGATATTTAGAACATATTGTAGATGATAAAAGTTTTCAACCCTAATTGCAGCGGAATCAACAATCCATTAGTAGAGTCAAGTAGAATATAATGTCTACTATCTTCTCCAAATTAAAAGTCCATTATCAATATTTTATTCCTGTAACACCAATCAACAGTTCTTCGTTGTACCCAAGACAAAGAGAACTTTCACCACCTGTCTTTACCTGAAACACCAAAGATCATGGTTATACCATATCACAGTTCCTGTTCATAATCATGCTAATAAATTCATCTTTGCACTACGAGCCAAATGTATTTATTTGTATCACCAGTGGTCATTATCATGCCAAACAACAGTCCATCTTTGCACTACGGGCCAAAGATATTCATTTGTAACACACAAGTCATGCTCATACCAATCAACAGTTCATCTTTGCACTACGGGCCAAAGATATTCATTTGTAACACCAATGGTTATGATCATAAATCAACAGTTCATCTTTGCACTACGGGTTAAAGATAACTTTCCAACACAAATTTAAGTCTGAGGATGATGACAATGATATAAAGGATGAATAATAAGATCAAGAATAAACATTAAAGATTTATAATTTAATTTATCCAGAGTTTAAGAATGTCCTAAATTGTTAACATGATGACCAAAATGTGGATTCAAATTCAAGAAGGATATTTAAGATTTATATTTCAAATATAATGATTAAAACTCAATAAAAATTCATATGATAAAAATGATACTAGATGAAGCACAAACCTCCAAGGTATTTCTAATCATTTCAGGAATTATAGAAGTAATACTTACCATAGTAAGTTTAGATTTAGGAGTATGAAATAAAGTGATATCACTTTTCAAATATGAAAGAAATGATATCCGTTATGAATATAAAAAGGAATGATATCCCTTACGAATATGAAAGGAATGATATCCCCTACTTTAGCACGTGACTAGATTCTGATTTCTATGAAATTGATCAATCTGAACAATGCTTACACTCTTTATCAACACTTGGAGTAACTTTACACTCAAAAGAAATACTCACAATATTATATTCACAATATTGTAGTAAAAGAATCTTATATTTTTGGTGTAGTGCTGGTGTGTGTTTAGTTGCTCAACCGAGCAACTTAGTTATACTGAAAATTGAGAAAATAATTAGCACACACGTTTTGATAAAATAACCAAATGAGCTATATAAAATAAATTTAGTGGAATTTGTGATCCCTCAGAGGAAATTAAACCAACTTGTACACGTTTTAACAAAATTTGTTTTAATAATAGAGTTGTGGTTCATACTACTTTAGAAAAAGTAGAGTGTCGGCAAGTCCTGCCAAACATAATTTTGTAAAAAAGAAAATAATTGAACAAACATCTGCATATCATACTTATCTTTAATCAACACCTTTTATTCATCAATTATTTACACCCTTTCAACAATTATTCACAATTATTAACATAGACTCAAATTTCACCCTGAAAATAATATATTCAAGCTAGGATCGCCGAACTGAGGATGTGGTCATAAGAAGCCACCACAGCGATCCCCGAGCCACAGACAAACTAGTCGACTGTCCCGCTGACACCGAAAGATACTTGTCTGCTTTTACTTCATCTTCTCGGATCCAAAAATGGTCAAACTTGATGACATTGCGTAGACCTCAAAAAGAGCTTTCCGGAATGGAATGACACGCCCCTAACTATTCCCGGATTGAAAGGAACGAACACCCAACTACAAAGCATGGTGGATGACTAGCCGACATCTACCTAGGCATGGGTTTTTCCCTTTTTTACCTATCTTCTCAAACTCAGAATTTGGCAAATAATATATCATTGCAAAGCTATCGAAAAGAGCTTTCCGGATTGGTATGGAATATCTCCTAACTCCTCCTGGATTAAGATGGAATATCTATCTCATACCCGATGACCTGTTCTCGGAGATAAAAGCCACCAATCAAGCCTTGCTGAGTGAAGCAAACCCAGTTAATCTATCACATCATAAATCAAGTCGAGCTCTTAGATCTAATTTAGTGGAATCCGAAGGCCTCTCAATATCAATCATCATAGCCGAAGTGATGGCATGATATAAGAGATATAGCGATATATCAAACATGATCATCAGCGAGTACAGATACAGCCCAAGGCGATCACAATAAATATTGACTCAACAATACAAGCTGGCACCATCGATCACAAGTCTTCGTTAAATCAAAAGAAAATCATCAAAGCCAATTGCGCCTACAAGTCAGAAGCTAGGATTGGGGCACCCAAACATCAAAGCCCGTATCCACTACCTGTTCACCATGTGTGTCAGGGGGTAAAAGACTCTTGCTATCTCGGCATCTTATTAGCCCATCTGTCAAACATACAACAAAGTGACTACTCAAGACGATAAGCCCAGACGACAAGAAAGACTGGGGCAATTTTAGAATCTACGACAACTCGATATTGGTACCCTTACAACAAACAAGACTGGGGCAATGTCTGAAACAACAACAACTTAACACTGGGGCATTTATCGACCATCCCAAAAGGGAGAATGCAAGTCGGCACCCACAGCGTGATCTTTTCAACATTCAACGTCATCATCAGAGCTTATCTCATATCATTTCACTTGCGATCTAGTATAATCATTTGATCTTTTCCAAACATAATTTTCTTAGAATACAACGATCCACATGTGAGGTACGACTCTTTTAACTATTTATCTATTTTCTGTCTCTATACATTAGCGATGATAGTATACATAAATCTTACATTAGAATCTTAGAAAAAGGTTTTAAAAGAGAAAAAATTATTTAGATTTTTAATGGATTAAACCTGATAAGCATCAGTGGAGCAAGAATCAGGGGAACGATTAGGGAATTAAGATAATTCAACCTTTTGATTAGGCATGATATCCTATTTTAAAGTGCTTTTTGGAGCAGACTTGACCTCATATGCATGTCTGCACTTTGTGGTTGCCTTGACTTTTAGTTGTGGGGTATAAAACTATGATGATAGCAATGATAATTAATGCAAAGATAAAAGGTAAGTAATGGTCAACTTAATGTCTCGAATCTTGGCCTCGATTACTCGAGTAATTAAGCTTAAGGGGTGTCTTTACACCTGATGCCCTATAACCATCTGGTTTGGGAGTCACCGGCCCAACGCTCGCTACATGGGTAACTTAGAGCCTAAGAAAACGAGCATTGCGAGTGGGGCAGATTCTAAAAGAAGGCGAGGCCTAAGCATGTCTTGAATCGTGGCATCAGTTACTCGAGTAATTAAGCTCGAGGGGTGTCTTTACACTTGGTGCCCTAAAGTCATCTGGTTTGGGAGTCACCGACCCAAAGCTCACTACATGGGTAACTTAGAGCCTAAGCAAACGAGCATTACGATAGGAAGAAGGTGAGACCTGGGCATATCCGAATCGTGGCCTATTTTACTCGAGTAATTAAGCCTGAGGGATGTCTTCACACCTGGTGCCATAAAGTCGTGTGGTTTGGGAGTCACTGGCTCAACGCTCGCTACATGGGTAATTTAAGCCTAAGAAAATGAATCTTGCATATGATCAGGCGAAGAATCATAGATAGAGTAGACATCCTGATTTGTCTCGAGGTGTGACCTTTGTTACTTGAGCAAGTAAACCTGAAGGGGTGTCTTTACACCTAGTGCCCTAAAGTATTTTGGTTTGGCAGTCATTGGTCTAAAACTCGTTAAATAGGTAACTCTGAATAGCCTAAGAAAGCGAGACAAGTTAAGCGAGAATAAAAATAAAAAATAAAATTGGAGTTAAGAAAAATTTTACGAGATCAGAATGAGATCATATAAAGTCATGGATAAGAAACCTCTTCTAAGTGTTGCGTCACTCATAGTGCACATGTCATATTATGTTAATTCTGCGAAGAACGGTGTCTAGAGCGAAGACGAAATGTCTTTGATAAAGGGAGATAAGTCTTTTGAATTTGATCTTACTCATGAACAATGACTATGAATGCTTAAAAGTTTTCTTGCAATTTCACAACTTGCTAAATGAAAAATTCCTTAAAAGGAAAGATATAAAAAATAGCATTGAGGTTAGCGATTCACAGCTTGCTTAGAAAAAAAATTCATTTTTCATACTCAATTTCAATATCTTTAGCAATAAGATAAAAACTGAGCGATTACGAGTTAAATGGTAGACCCAATGAGCATCAAATTTCATGAACTTTAATTTCATATGCGTCATTAACAAGATCATACTAATCTTTATATCAAATTTATCCCCGACAACCCGAGCTATCAAGATTTTGGCTCATTTTGTTATTCGTCTGATGTGCAGAATATTGCTTACTCTTGACGTGGTTAACAAAGCGAGTTTCTTATATGAATCCATGGTAATAACATGAGAAAGGGATGGGGCATTTTCTATAATTCAATGAAAGGGAAGGAGCCTAAGACAGGACCAAGCTTCTCATCAAAATAAATGAGACGACTTTTAAAAGAAATTACAATGACATGATCTTGCGATGACAAAATAATGGAAATTTTTCTTAAAGATCCTTACCCGAGAAAAAAAACCACCGCCTCATCTATAAAACAGTATCAAAAGACCACACATGGGTCAATCCTAACTCACAATTTATAAATGATAATCCATGGCATATAATGCATGCATTATGACAGATGTAGTGAATGAAAAACATTATATATACATCTCTGCGAAATACATAAAACTATATACATCAAATATCATCTTTGTCCTACAAATAAAAGTAAAAAGTATATGGAAATGGGGCACAGCCGCCCATCAACTAATAAAAGGCCTAGCGAATGAAATCTACATCATCAAACATGTTAACCTGAGCCAAGTCCTCCAAAGTCGAGGCCTCTGCACCGAAGTTCAAATCTGAGTAGTGAAAGGACGGACCGCATCCTCCAGGGATGTCAGCAGCATCCAAGTCATCAGTCAAGCCAGTATCTAATCCAGCGGGGTCGCAAGTAAAAAACTCACCCCTTTTATAATCAATGATGAAATCTGTTGGTAATAACTCAACGCAGACGTCGTCCCAACCCTTATGGTGTAATTATGACGCCCCCAAATTCGGACCGCCACTGGTCTCTCGAATTTGGTTCGTCACGTTCTCACAATAATACAATAATAATATCTAAAACATACATTCACAGCAGAAGATCTAATCTAGAATAATATATAATGATTTATTATAATTATTCCCCCAAGTCTCGCAACTTACAATACTTAATAGATTACATAATAATATCAATTAAAGACTTATTATATAACCCTACTTAAGCTTAAACATAGTTCTGAAATACTCTTAATACAGCACCAGAGATTTTAAAACATAAAAGGGACAAGCTAGTCGGTAGCATTGCCCTTGCCCTTATCGACGTCCGAAGGTCCACCCTGCTCTGCCTTAACTGAAAATGTTTTTAGGGAAAGCAAGAATAAGCAATAAGTTTGCTCAGCAAGTAATATAACAACAATGGTAAGTAATATAGTTCTCGAATCCAAAAGGGTATAGCAAGATATGATAGTTTAAGGATAGCAAGAATTATCAACAGTTCTTAATAACAGTCGCTAAGGATAGCAGAATATCGATAAGATTCAATACTAAATTAATTCAAGATTTCAAAATAATTGAATACTGAGCAGTCACTAAGGACTATGAACTTCTACTAGAATTAGCAATAATATACTGATAATCCAACAAAAACAAGTACAACAGGTGATCAGCCTAAAGTACCCTACGTTATGCATATCGTTCAATCGTAATAAAGTGCGCACGTCGGTCTCCCTGACAATATATAATTTCCCTTCAAAGAAGGTTGTTCATCTCATTTAAATACAAGATCTCGCACCAATCAATTGGTTCGGGTTGCCTTTCAACAATATAAGTCTAGCCGAATCAAATGGCATAGATCGCAATAATTTTAAGTCCAAATCTCAAGATTTAAAGTTCAAAGAATATAAATCGACTTTTATCTTATCCATGAAGTATATAGTTATAATATCTGAATTGCAATCTCAAAAGTTTACTTGTACGACAATAATAGCACAAGCTTAATGAACGCTCAATAAAGAGTAGGGTTAAGAACTTACTTACAATGTTCTTTGAATAAAGTAAACACAAGGATAGGATACTTGCACAATAAAATAGTGTAAGTTAGGGAACTTGCCTTAAGCGTAGTTTATCCACGTTAAGTAAATCAACACTTTCGAATCCCTATCGCAATATAGTTACGTATATATATGATATCTATTAGTCATATATTTTAACATTATATCTTATCTTGGATATACGATCAACACATAAGCTAAGTTTTAACCTAGCTACACAGTTATACCATATAAAGTATCATATTAATTCACAAGTCTCGACTAATATAACTTTTATCTTCTTTTATCCTTAACGTTCCTCTTTTTGAGTTAATCATCTTCATATATATTCATTAACACATAAGACCATAATCAATTCCAAACATATTTTATTTAGTAAGTTATGGCATTGTTATAAGTTAACCGTCAAAATTGGATTCAAGTATCAATATATGATATCACATAGCATGTATACATATTAAAGGGTACTTCCATGTTTGTATAACCTTTCCAAGTTCAATCATACATGATATAGTTCTAAATCACGGTCTCTAACGACTTAGGGTCATACAACGCCATGAATTTTCATAAGATATAATGCTTGTCATTTAGACATATAAGGTAGTCATATATTTTGTTGGTAAGCATGCTCACATATTTCTATGTCATGGATACGTAACTCTAGCATTGCTACTTGTTTGAAACTTAATCGAACTCATGCTTGATTAACTTGTATTACATCTAACAAGTGGGTGTATATGTATGATGCCTTAAAAGCACATTCAAATATGCTGAAAATATCATAATCTAGAATCCTAATATAACATGTTAAAGTCCACGTTCAAAGCTTATATTTTCGTTAGTAACGTTCACTATTGAGGTCCACATGCTCATGTTACATTATGAAACCTATATACATTAGTTAATATGTCTTTTATACATCTATAAGTCATACTAACATGTCCGCAAAATAAGAATGTTAACATGGCATGCATACATATCAAGTTCGTTTCTGAAATTCTAAGTTTATTTTGAAATCTATAATTTTATCAATCATGCACGCAATCTTAGTAAAACATGTTTACATTGTCTCAATGTACTCATATAGGCATGTCAAGCGTATTAGCATACTTGTTTAAGCCACATTAGTTAACTATACTATAACAGATTTTTAGCAGAAGGCAGGAAACTAGTTCCAGAGACTGGAGCAGCTGCGCTGCGCCTCAGTATTAAACCGGCGCAGCTGCACCGTGTCTGGTTCGCACCAGACAGTTGCCTACTTCGGCAGAAGTCCAGCCCAAACACAAAAATTTCCTACGAATTAGCTTTCAAACCAACTACATTGCCTTACTAACACATGTATTAGCTTATATAACAACCAATTAACATTATCCAATCACAAAATCATGAATTCCAACTAAAATCAAGAATTTAAGAAATCTCAGAAATCTCAGAAAACATGAATTGAAGAATATGGAATGTATATTATACCTCTATAATGCAAATTAAGCTTGCTGAAATTGAAGTCTCTCTCTGTAACTATCTAACAAACTCACAATACACTCTCAATTCTTAATCAAAAACTCAGCAATGAAATGAAGAAGTAGAGAGCTCCCTTATATAGAGGAATGAATACATAGTCAATGCTTTAATTTCCCAAATTAAACTAACGGATTGATAAATTATTTGATGGCTAATGAGAAGTTGGTGGTAGTTGGTGGAATGCATCATGAAAACCACTCCCCATTGCATGATTGCTAGCCTAAGTTTGCTGAGTTTGAGGATGTAGGGAATATGATAGCTTGGAGTATTTCACGTGAGGAAGAGATAGTGACTATCAATATGGGACAAGGGAATGCAGCTTAGTTATTGGTCAATATGGGTATATACAACCCTTATGTTATACATTTATACATAATATCTACACTTAGGTTATAATTGAAATGTCACAATGTAATTCAACTAAATGTTACTTCAATGTAGTAAATGTAATTAGCACATATATAATCCATGCACATTTTATCATACCGATATAATTTACTTGGATATTATCACATTACATTATCTCCTTTATTATTAAATTCTATTAATCAACAATTGTTTATAATATATTCATGATGTATTATTTTAATGTATACTCACACACAATTGTCACATAAGCCTCGTGATGTATTCATTTAATTAGTCATAACATATAGTTTCTATATATTGTATAATCTCATTGCACTTTACACTTCATATAATATATAGGTAGCTACTATACATTATAAATTTAATTATCGCATGCTTGCACATAACAATAAATTGAGCAAATATTATATTAATTAAGTAACCACTATTTTATCAATTCATTTCCATAACAAAAATTATTAACAATTGTGTGATTAATTATCGCATTCCTCGATAATTAAATAAATATAATCTTATTATATTTATAAACAAGTTACTTATTATTATTCTATTATTTGCAATAATAATAATCAACATATTATTATTAATTAATCACCATTAATATTCTATTACAATTAATATTTGATTAATTGTTCACGTAGTAATTCCTTCATTAATTTACCCTTATAAATTATTATTATATGATAAATAATCACATTCCTCAATAGTTTAATAAATACAAATCTTATTATATTTATAAACCATGTTCTTATTATTATACTATTACTTGCAATAATAATAAATCAACAGACTATTATTATATTTCTCATAATAACAATTAACAATTAATATAGATTAATTGTTCACTTAATAATTCCTTCGTTAATTATCTCATCAATGTTTCTATTCCCGTGCCACACAAGGCATTTAACGAGTTTATCATAAACTCCACATTTTTCCTCAATTACATAAATTCGTTTTAATATAATTGAGTAAACTCATCTCATAACACTTACATATTTATATTCATATAAATATTTATTTCCATTAATATATTCATTTAATAATATTCAAAAATTCTCGGGTATTACAATAATCGTTGACAATAACCCAATGAAGGCATCGACACAGTCCCGATGGTGTAATCCGTTGGCTACAACCTAATGAAGGCATCGGCTCAGTCCCGATGGTGTAATCCATTGACGACAACCCAATGAAGGTATCGTCTCAGCTCCGATGATGTAATCCATTGGCTACAACCCAGTGAAGGTATCGGCTTAGCCCCGATGGTGTAATCCGTTGTCTACAACCCAATGAAGGCGTCAGCTCAATCCCGATGGTGTAATCTGTTGACAACAACCTAATGAAGGCGTCAGCTCAGTCCCTATGGTGTAATTCGTTGGATACAACCTAATGAAGGCGTCGGCTTAGTCCCAATGGTGTAATCTATTGGCTAAAAATCCAATGAAGGTGTCGGCTCAGTCCCGATGGTGTAATCCGTTGGCTACAACCCAGTGAAGGCGTCGGCTCAGTGCCGATGGTGTAATCTGTTAGCTACAACCCAATAAAGCTATCGGCTCAGTCTCGATAGTGTAATTTGTTGGTAACAACCCAGTGGAGGTATCGGCATAGCCTCGATGGTGTAATCTGTTGGCTATAACCCAGTGAAGGCATCGGCTAGACCCCGATGGTGCAATCCGCTGGCATTGACCCCAGTGAAGGCGCCGGCTTAACCCCGATGACGTAATCCTCATCCTCCTCAGCAGAAGGGAATAACCCTTTCATAATCTTATATATCATTACATATTTTATACATGGCATTGCATCATCAGATATACCTTGTCATGCATTCTTCATGTCTAGTAATCTTTGTCGTGTTCATTCCATTACATTTCATAAACATGACAAAGAGGGGCATCTGTAGACACTCAAAATTTTACTTTCCTTGTACTAACCTTGCATGAGGGCAAAAGCGTAATTTCACCCAAGTGATAACCCCGCGAGAGGGAAAAAGTGTAATTTCACCCTGATAAAATGTTCAAGCCAGGATTGCCAAACTGAGGATGAGGTCATAAGAAGCCACCACAACGATCCCCGAGCTGGCAGATAAACTAGTCGACTATTTTGCTGACTCCGAAATATACTTGTCTACTTTTTGCTTCATCTTCTTGGATCCAAAAATGGTCAAACTTGATTACATTGTGTAGCATTTGGAAAGATCTTTCCAGAATGGTATGACATGTCTCCTAACTATTTCTGGATTGAAAGAAACGAATAACCGACTACAAAGCAAGGTGGATTACTAGCCGGCATCTACCTAGGCATGGGTTTTCCCTTTTTTACCTATCTTCCCAAACTTAGAATTTTGTGAATATGATATCATTGCGAATCTATCGAAAAGATCTTTCTGGATTGGTATGACACGTCTCCTAACTCCTCTCGGATTGAGAGTTATGGACGTATACGCAGACAACACAAAAAACTGACTTCACGGCACAAACTTTGAGGCAGCGAGGCCCACCCTAGGCATCCGCAGGTATACGTGCGGCTGGAGTAGGTACACCTACGACTGGCTCTCAGGCCTTTAAACCAACAATAATAGCTCATTTACAAAAGAGGTTGGAGGGAGAATTCTAGAGAGAGAGTTCGGATTCTAAAGAGAGAAAGGCTTGATTTTGGCATTAAATCACTAGATTGGTGTTAAATCTATCACATATATTATAGGTTTTGTTCACCTAGAGTTAGAGAGTTCAAATCCAAGACACTTCTTATTACTTCATTTAAGTTAATACACTTCTCATCAATTATGTTCACTATTCTGAATTGTTAATCAAGAACACGTAAATAAATAAGATCATCTCTCAATGCATCATATTCAAATCAACTTAAATCCACATATGATAGAATTAAGAAAAACACCCTAATTAACTAATTCATTATATCTCTATGTGAATTATACTTAAAGAGGATTTCAAGCACAAGTTCTTTATCAGATTACATGTGGTGTAAAGGTATATCTCTAGCCTAAACACAAATCATGAATTCCAAAGCCATGCAGAAAACACAATCACATGCTATTATGATCAGATCTAAATCTATAATCCGTCTCTCAATTTCATATAGATTATCACAGTAAATGTTAGCTAGACAATTAAACAATTAAGTCCAAATCATAATAGACAATTCCCACGATAGATCATAATAATTAATAGAGAAGCATATTAAAATAAACTACACAATAAGATCCATTGTAATCTTAAACAAAAGATTTAGTTCATTATTATTGAATAAAAACCAAGAATCCACAATTGAATAAACATTAAAAGATAGAAAAAAGAATAGAGAAGAGAATAGAATCTGTTGTCAGCAAATCTCATGCTCCCTCTTGCTCCTCCTCTTGATCTTCAATGGTCTCCAAGTTGCTTCAATCTCCAATCCAATTCCAACTAGGGTTTGTATTTAATTTAATTGAAATCTAATCTAACTAATCTAATGGAATCTAACTCTCTAATCCTTGTGTATTCTTCTCCTTTTATAGCCCTCTAATGATCCTTCTTCAAAACATCTCTCAAAATTCTTTTCAGAGTCAACTTCTAAAAAATCAGCATTCTTTTCCCGACATGCCCGCCCCGACGGGCTTTTTGCCTTGTAAATGCCCGCCCCGACGGGAATTGCTCTGGTGCCTGCGACATCCTTTGGTAAAATGAGCATAACTTTTGATCCGAGTACGGGGGCTGCTACCTATTAAATCGAAGCTGTCAACGAGATCTACAACTTTCATTCTTTGAGCATTGACAGATTCTGAATGGATCAATGTTGAAATCGGCTCCAAGTGATTGCTATGTAAATTGCAACTTCCAAACTCTGAGGTTTCAACTTCTGCTTGGTAAAAAAAATCATAACTCTTTCATTAGAACTTCGATTGGGATGATTCAAGATGTTCCGAAAAGCTAAAAAAAAGCTCTAAAATAAAACCCAAGTTCCAAGCCAAGACTATGAATCCAACTTATCTCCATTTTCATGTTTTGACCCCCCAAAGCCATGTCCTACAACATTAACACAAAAATAAGTAAAAGAACACTAAAAATACTCAAAGTTAACAAAGAATAAAGCATTAACGGTGTCCAATTCGTAGGTATAAAACCCACTCATCACTTATACGTGTAATATCAAATCTTAAAATGAGTTCGAGGGTTTAGTCTCGAGAAGTAGGATATAAGATCCCGTGAGAGTGAAGTTTGTGGTTGTGGATGCTCGGTTCATCGAGATGGCTTTCATGCCCACGGATGATCCGACTTCTTTTTAGCTCTTTCTTGCATGCATATCACCAAAATGATTTTCAAATAAAATTACAAAGAGCTTTTATGAAGAATAAAACGATTCGAGGTAGATCACCTTATGACCATAAAGATAATAAAAAGAAATATCGAAGTCCTCAATTCCTAGTCGGGTGAAGGATTTGAAAACCTTATTTCCAAAACATCATTTCAATTCATATTTCTTTTTTAAAAATTAACTTTTTGCTAAATCAAATCCTTCGTACCTAGGTGGAAAAGAGGTACAATGGGAGTTGTCATTTACACTCCTAAATTTACCTCACTTTCACTTTACAAATTCAAATAATTAGCACAGTAGTAAACAAGGATCGATCCTATAGAAAGCGATTTGTTTTATATTTATCCTATGATTTCTAATGAAAAGAGGATTTTGAATTGTTTAACTAAATTAATAATAAACTGATAAGAATAAGCAATGATTTAAAAAGCTTCAATTCTTCAGTTCAGTATCGCCTTTTCACAATTATGGAATAATCAAGTTTCATAATATTTATCCTTTCATGAGATTAACAACCCTAGATAGCCGCAATTGTTAATTACCCGAAATTCTCCTTAAGTGTAAATCTAATGCGACGATTGCCAACAAAAGATCCTAACTATCATATAACCTAGAACTATCAGTCTAGATTTAATACAATAGAAGTATGAAGAATGAGAATTAGATTGTTCCAAGTAATAATTACACAATCAGGAATTATTTAACCTATCTTCTGAAAACCTTAATAATATTCAAAAGCTTGACCACAGTCAAATATCATTAATTGCTACTTATGATATACATCATTTGCTTAATAAATATCTTAATCTAGCAGATAATATCAATTTACTAATTTAATTCTGCAGAATCACGTTAGTAAATTGAATAGCATACAAGAAGTTTATGTTGATAATCAAAATAAATCTCACATACGAAGGAATAAAGTAAACTTAATCAAACAATTAATTATGAACAACGTTCAACATCCCTTCAGAATTGAATTGAACATGTTAGCCCAAGTCTTCGATATTGTAGATGATAGAATATGAAATCAATAATACCCTGACTATTACATCTATTTATAGTGCTAGACAAATACCTAAATCCTATGTAAAGTAGAAATTCAAATCCTAGAAAGAATTACAATTCACACTAGTTCCCATAAAGAAATAGAAACCAATATGAAAATTAAATATAGACTAAAGATATCCTAAATCTAATTTAAGTATCAATCTAAATCTGTGTAGAAGTATGCCAAAAGTTGCTTTTAGAAAGTTTCCAAAAATCCTAGTTTTCCTTTTCTTCTCATTGACTCCGTCGGGGCGGAATTTTAGCACTGTTAACACCCACCGGGGCGGGTGTCCTTCATCTCTGGCTCCAAAATGGACCTCTGCCTGGGTAGAGGCTTTCCTTCACAAAATCTCGTTGAGGCGCAGATCAGCAAAAAACAATTCGCTGGGGCTGCTTCATATTGGTGCTAGGGAGAGTTTGGACAGAGGGGTTTCTACCAGGTAGAGTTCTTGTTTTCTATTTTTTTTTTCCCTTTTTTCTTCTAATCAGCTCCACTTCGTTCTGCAACGTTACTTATGCTCCATTTTACCTTGAAATCAATAAATAACCTAATAAGTTTGTATTCATAAGAAATCATAAAATAAACTAAACATAAAGGAATTAAAAATTATGATTATCATGCACTTATCAAATTCTCCCACACTTAGCTTTTTACGCGTCCTCGTGTAAACTAAAAGTTTGATTTCCAGAAAACTCTACTCAACCATAATGCAAAAAGCTTTCAAGATCAAATCATGATTACCAACATTAAACTCACAGAAATCTAATCTATGCCTTTTTAGTCAACTACAATGAACAATCTTACCATGTCACCAATGAACTTCATCAAACCAACCTGTGGCCATATAAGAAACTTTAACACAATCCCCATACTTACTCAACTTAGCTATCATAGAGCAAAAACCGTGCACACTGACTCATAATCCAAAATAGATTTTCTTTGCCTTTTACTTTTCTTTCATAGAACCTTCTTTCTAGCACAGATGAATGTGTTTTCATGCTTTTTTCATCTTTTTCCTTTCTCAGTGTTACCCGTGTAGCGAACTTTCCACCAACGAGTCTCAAACCAGATGGTTTTAGGGCGCTAGGTGTATAGACACCCCTAGGGCTTACTTATTCAAGTAACAAAGACCACAAAAGTTGACTAGTCAAACTGCTTTTATCCATCACACTATTCAGTATGAATATCGATGCTTCCCGAGGTTTGGATACTGTGACACCCCTAAATCCGGTATCTTAATTTCCACAGGATTTGGTGTTCACTGTTCCAATATCATACAACTATCTACCCATAAATAATGAAATTCATTTATTAGATAAATAATTCATCATCTTATATCATCTGAAATAATAATACATCATAAATCCCAGGTTATACTTAACCTTAAATATCTGTTGCGGAAACGTAAATAAATAAGTCTTAAATCATCATGCAAAAGTCTTGAACTTTAACATTATTCATGACAACACAAGTCTTCATCACTTGTTAGGTTTTCCTTTTCCCTTACTACTAGAAGGCTCACCAGATTGTTCATTCTTATCTGCGATGTTATTATGCAAGAGTGAGCACGAATGCCCGCAAGTTTAAAAATATGACAGAATAATAATAGGCGAATAAAAGAATTCTGAATAACAGAAAGCTCAACATTTGAATTAAGAATATTAATCAAGAGTCAAATTACTTCTCAACTTTTGAATCAAGAATATTAATCAAGAACGGTTTGTATAGGCGTATTTTGTACGACAGTTTAAATGTTGTAATATGAAGATTTGTATTTGGATTTTGTACCATATATTTGGCAACTCAGAATGGGTTGTGTGGACACAGTTGGTATTAGAGTTTAGAGATATGATCTCTGGCGGAGATTTGGGATTAGAACTAGGAGGGGAGAGACGAGTAAAACTGTTGCTAGTGTGTCCTACCTAAGCTTATTTGTTATTTAATTGGTCGGTCGAAATATAGGAATAATATGTTACATGTCAATTTCTTTAATTAACCCTTGTTTTATGGCAGTATTTAAGAATGACATCTAAAAATCAAGAGATGATCTCATATAGAATTTTAAGTGAGGAATTGAGGAGATTTATTTAAAAAATAAATATTGGAATATAATATCTTGTTATAACAAAGATGTTTATTGGGGAGTACTAATTAAGTTATTAAACTTGATTGTAGGATGTTAGGAAAAGAAGAAATTAGAGATATTCATATGGTGAGTGAAGAATAATAGTTGCACCCGAGCTAGTGGCAGAGGTAGCAGTTGAGAGTGAGGAAGAAGAGGACCCTGAGGAGGATTTATTAAGAGAATTTTATGATTGAAATGTAGAACTGCAAGATCGTATTTGTGAGTTAGAAGAGTAGGGTGAAGAGCGACAGACGGTCGTGGAACAAAGGGATGCAATAATTCAAGATTTTGCTACCCGATATGCGAAGCTTGTACAGAAGCTCTCTCTGGCAGAGCATATGATGATAGAGCTGGAATATGAGAATGCAAATGTCAAAGGTCAGCTGAAAGAAGGAACAACTGAACGAGTGAGAATGGAGGATGCATGGGTAAAAGCCGCACAACGCATTGATATTATAGAAAGAGACGTCTGATCCAAGAAGGCCAAAATAGATGATATGAATTTTGCTCTTTGGATAGCAATATGGAGAACCTAACATCGAGTTTGAAATTACCCTGTGGAGAGCAGTCAACCCCAATTCGACATGGATCGAAGATTAATGATTCAGATCATAGATCAGAAGTATGGCGAAGCAGTTGAGGGTGGAATGTGCTCTATAGCGAAGTTAAGTTCAGCTGGGATGGTGACACCAAAGGCTTTCCCAGACAAGTCAAAGTCGGCGGTTCAAAAAAGAGCGTTTGTCGTGACTTCCCAAAAAAGCGAGGAACCCAAATAAAGTTATTACAGGTAAGCTAGTCATAAACTCTTGCAAAGTCTATACCTTATTAGATACCGGTTCTACCCATTCTTTTTTCACATGCTTGTGCTCAACGTTTGAACTTGAACCCTGAGAAATTAGACTTTGATTTATCTGTTGAAACTCCGTTGGGAGAAACCTTCGTTACATCCACAGTTTACAAATCTTGTTTGATTCAAATCGGCACACTCACATTACCTGTTGATCTTATCTCTTTGAAAATACTTGCATTTGATGTGATTTTAGGAATCAACTGGTTAACCACTCAACATGCTAAAATTGATTGTTTTCGTAAGGTTGTTAGCTTTTATATTCCTAACCAACCTGTTATGCGAATTCAAACAACCAAACCACTAAAATTAATCATTGTCATTTCAAGTCATAAAGCTATTTGTTTATTGAAAAATGGATGTCAAGCTTTTTTTACCCATGTCACCGATTTAAACAAGGATACGTCAGATTTGAATGATAATTCTATTGTTAATAAATTCCCTGATGTATTTCTCGAAGAACTTCCTGGCCTACCCCCGGAACATGAAGTTGATTTTTTTTACCTTGAACCTGGTACAATACCCATTTCCAAAAGCCTCAAATATTTCTTCACCCAAAACAAACTCAACATGCGACAACGGCATTGGCTTGAGCTGTTGAAAGATTACGACCATACCATCCAATACCATCATGGAAAAACGAACGTGATAGCTGACGCGTTGAGTAAAAGATCGTATGCGAGTACGAGTGCGATATTGTCATCACAAAGGCCTATTTTGTATGACTTACAAAGGATGGAGATAGAGTTAAAGACTCCAAGGACCCATGTGATGATGTCAAATATACGAGTAGAACCGACTCATGGCTCCATTCGAGGCATTGTATGGACGAAAATGTTGTTCTGCAGTATGCTGGGATGAGGTAGGTGAAGCAACATTGTTGGGACCGGAGTTAATACGTATAACTACGAAAAAGATTCAAATGATCCGGCAACGCATACAAACAGTACAAGATCGACAAAAAAGTTATGCAGATCTTTATCGAAGGGACGTGGAAAGGAGTTACGAGATTCAAAAAGAGAGGAAAGCTCAACCCACAATTTATTGGTCCATTTGAAATCCTCGATCGAGTAGGAACTGCGGCCTATAGACACGCCTTACCGCCAAGCATGTCTCGTGTTCATAACATTTTTCACATATCCATGCTACGTAAATATGTGAAAGACCCAAACCACATTATTGAATTAGAACCAGACGAGTTAGCCCAACATTTAACGTATAAGGAGGTACCTGTCAAGATCTTGGATAAGAAGGAACATATTCTACGCTCAATGGTTATACCTCAAGTAAAAGTTTTAAGGAGAAACCATGATATTGAGGAAATGACCTGGGAGTTAGAATCTAAAATGAAAGAAAGGTATCCTCACCTCTTCAAAATATCTGGTACGTACGTCAATTTCGAGGATAAAATTTTATAAGGAGGAGAGGTTGTAAGACCCCAACTTTTTATGAATAAGATTTAATTTCCTCTATATATTATTTGAAATAGTAAGGTGTGGATTTGATAAATGTGATAGTTATGGTAATATGTGCAAATTTTATAAAGTAAGCAAGTTGTCATAAAAAATTCAGGGAATATTCGTTTTGTCAGATAATATTCGTTCTGTCGGATAATATTCTTTTTGTCAGGGAATACTAGTACGACGGCGCAATCATTGGTTAGCCCATAACAGAATAATTGTCGGATGAAGAAAACGACAAAAATAAGTTTTCTAAAAATTGACGGCGGAACTTTTACCGTTAAACTGTTAAAATACCCGGTGATAAAAGTACAGTAATACGCGTAGTTGCACAGTAGCACACGACATTACACAATATCTTTGATTATTGATGCTTACGTAAGAAGTCACTCAGTATTTCATTCAATAATTGTTACGATGATAATTGCATAATATTTTATATTATCAAATCAATAATGGTTACAACACAATAACTCATATTATTTACATGATATTATTAGATAGTATTATTGGTAATGTCTAGAAAGTTCTGTCAAGAAAAGAGGTTAGGTAATATAATTGCGCACCAATAAGGGTAAATCCTTATCGAAAAGCCCCCTCTTTCCTAACGATCTGGTTCTTAATATTGTGAGCTTATAATATTAATTGTGAATAATTATTATGTGGTGGATATTTGTGCAATTTTTGTTACAAATGGAAGAATTTAGAATGAGATATTTGTTGAAAGTTTGGCATATTTGTCTGTGGAGTTATAATTATCTTCTTCGATAAAATATTCATTCAAATATATTATTATAATATTATATTATAATAGTATAGTTTTTATTAATATAATATTATAATATTATATTATTTTTGTCAAATTGTTAAGTTTTTTTTAAAACTTTCCGTGCACTTCTCGTTTTCCTAATGGGAGGAATAATTCCTGCAAAATCCTTTTATTTCTAAATGTGTGGGCCCTCAACCAATAAGAAAGGAAGAAAGAAAGAAAGGAAGGAAGAAAGAAAAAAAGAAAAAAAGTTAGGAGGGAGAAAGTTAGGCAGAGAAGGAAAGAAAAAAAAAAGGACAGTTAGGCAGGAAGTTAGGCAGAGGAAATCAAGCATGTTGCTCATTTTGCTTCCGAGGCTTCACTATAAAAGGAGGGTTACCCTTCATTCAAAAACACACCAAAAAACACAAGTTTTTCTACTATTATATTGTGAGTATTTCTTTTGAGTATAAGAATTCTTTGAGTGTAGTTTATAGTAAAAGATTTTCTTAGAATAATATCCGATATACCAGTCAAATCTAATTTTTTACTAAGGTAAAGGATATTTTTTTAAGTATTCGTAAGGAATATTATTTTCTTTCTTACTCTATATTATGGAAGTCAAATTGTTTCATTTTATATTCTTAAATTTAAAATTACTATAGTAAGTATTACTTTTATAATTCCTGAAATGATTAAAAATTCTTTGAGTTTTGCGCTTCATCTAATATCATGTCACCAGAATACTGATTTGAAATTTTTTATCAAATTTTAATATTTTTATACGGGGTACTATCCATACGATACTATTCACGAGTTACTATTCATACGATACTATTTACGGGGCACTATTCACGATAAAATTTGGTTTCTTTTCTGTCCAAATTATTTTTGATATATGAATATCATTCTTGAATTTTGCTCCACAATTGATTATTATTGAACATTCTTGAACTTGGATAAATTAAATTACGAATCTCTAATATTTGTCATTTATCTCACTTGATTCGTTCTTTATATCATTTTTCATCATCCTCAGTCTTAAATTGTGGTGAAAGTTATCTTTGGTCGTAGTGCAAAGATGAAGTGTTGATTGATAAATATCTTTGGCCCGTAGTGCAAAGATGAACTCTTGATTGATAAATATCTTTGGCTCGTAGTGTAAAGATGGACAGATGTTTGGCATAATCATGACCACTGATGATACAAATGAATATCTTTGGCCCGTAGTGCAATGATATATTGTTGATTTGAAATATTTATTAATGTTACAGGGATAAAATATTGATGATGGACTTTTAAATCATAGAAGATAGTAGACATCTTGCTCTACTTGACTCTTCTAATAGATTGTTATTTTCGCTGCAGTTGTTGATCTAAAACTTGTTGTCCATTGTATTTTATCTGATCTGTTATTGTTAAAGGCTAACGATAATTTATTCTTCATTAGCTTAGTCATAATATTCTTTACTGGGCTAGTTGAGCTCACCCTTTTCTTTCATTGTTCTCTTCAGGAAATAAGAATATAGCTGGGACTCGTCGGGGAATGGAGTGATGGTCCAAGATAGTGCTATAGTAGCCCTCACTGTTTTATAAAATAGTGTGATAATAATAAGGACTTAATTTGAGCATTTATATTTTCTACATTATATCTGTATTGAAGCTCATAGTTTGTATAGTCGTATTTTGTACGACAATTTAAATGTTGTAATATGAAGATTTGTAATTGGATTCTGTACCATGTATTTGGCGACTCAGAATGGGTTGTGTAGACCTATTTTGGGGTGTCACAGTTATCTTCGAGGTTGACTTGGCTTCTCAGGGTTATCTCTGGGGATGATTTGATGATTTAGGGTTGTCTCTGAAGTTTATTTGGCTTCCCGGGGTTGTCTCTGGGGTGATTGCATCTCCCGGGTTGTTGTTGGGGCTTAACTTGACATCCCGGTGTTATCGCCAGGGTTGAGTTTGATCTCCCGGTGTTGTCACCGGGGTTGCTGTACCTCTCGGGTTGTGGCTAGGGCTTTGACATCCCGGTGTTATCACCGTAGTTGAGTTTGATCTCTCGGTGTTGTCGTCGGGGTTGCTGTACCTCCTGGGTTGTGGCCAGGGCTTGACTTGACATTCCGGTGTTGTCACCTGGGTTTAGTTTTATCTCCCGGTGTTGTCGTCGGGGTTGAGATTTGATTTGAACTTCCAGGGTTGTCTCCAGAAGGGAAAAGATGGTTTTGCCCTCCTGCAGGGTTAGTAATGGGAATGCAAAATTTTGAGTGTCTACAGATGCCCCTCTTTATCATATTTATGCAATGCAATGGAATGAACAGGATAAAGATTGCTAGACACTGGAAATATGATACATACAAATGTAATGCAATGCATGGTATGACATGTTATGAATGTTAGATACCTTTGTGGTGTTGGGGCTATTATTGGCTGTTTACGCCATTTTCTACTGAGGATAACGTCATCCGTGATAGCCCTTAGTGAATTCTCTCTACGCTTACTCGAACGGTAGTTTGCAGAATTGACCGTCACCGAACCTTCTCTGTGTCTACTGGAACTGTAGTTTGCAACGATTGGTTGAATTCTCGATCCTTCTCGGTGCTCCTGCTGGGGGATTTGTATAATAGATTCCATCATCTGTCATCTATGGGGATAAACTTATACACTGTTTTCATCACCGGCTCATTCCCGATGCTTCGCTAGAGTTGTCGCCAACGGCTTGTCACGTCAGACCATCTGCCCTTCGTTGAAGTAGCATTCAACGGTTTCACCACCAGATCGTTCCTGATGCTTCGCTGGGGTTGTCACCAACGGCTAGAATGTCAGACCCTCTAACCTTCGCTGAAGTAGTTTTCAACGATTTCATCACTGGATAGTTCCCGATGCTTCGCTGGAGTTGTCACCAACGGCTGGAATGTCATTCAATCTGACGCTCGTTGAAGTAGCCTTCACCATCGGATCGTTCCCGATGCTTCGCTGGAGTTATCGCCAATGGTTGATAGTATTAGACCTGATCGATCTCGACATGGACATGATATTTCTGATCAATCATACCCTCAGAAAAACCTGGATACTCTACCTCATTCAAAATCCACTGTTCATAATGCCGGACTTTCTTGATGCTCTGACGAAGACCGTTTTTCAGTAGTTTTCAGCAATTTTTCAGCAATTTTCATCATTGGCTTCTGGATATCACTTCAGGGTCTTAATCAATGGCTTACTTGAAGTTCCTTCCTTCGTCAGGAACTTGTCTCTTATAGGCAAGAGTTCAGGCCAATCCGCTTAATTGTGTAGCAGTTTTTTCCCGGATTTAACTTTTCAGCTTCTGTAAACTCCGTTTTAACTTTAATTGGACCAAGGCAGAGGGGTGGGCCCCACCCTAGGGAGCCGTAGGTAGGGGTGTGGTAGTCGTAGGTAGGAGTGCGGCAGCCCCAGGTGGGGCTGCTCCTTCCTATGATTTATAACTTGGTTCCCGTGGCTTTCAAAGTTCATTTTCAAACTTGATATCTAAAGAAAATCCGATTTTCTTCTTTAGATCTACGGAGTTCTTGCAGCTTTTTCCAAATTCCATCACCGTACAAATGTTTTGCACATCTTTGGTAACGTTTACATCTATTCTTTTCCAGTTTTGATCGTTAGAATGTTAGATATCACATAGCATGCTTCTAAACACAATATAGCTAATAGGCGTGCCTATATTCTGACACCACCAAATCTGGGTCCCCAGAACCTCGGACCTGGTACGTTACGATACATCATTTCTGTAACTATTGCGGAAGATATAAACATAAATTGTTTATACAATAACTTATTACAACATAATCCCCAAGGTTTGTAACCTTAACTTAATACCTGCCTTCAATATCCTATACGACATACAATGTCATTTGCATTCAATACTATTACAAGTTTAACCTGCATCCAAATCCAATTCTGGAGTTTGTCTTTGTCTTTGCCTGTATCCGAAGTTTTGTCTAAATGTTTATCATGATATAGCAAGGGTGAGCAACAAGTTTGTCCAGCAAGTTTAAGTTCAAATGAAGATATATCATGATTGAAAAGAATAATAAGTTGACAAACTTTCAACAATATAAATAATTGTGAAAGGATATAAATCAATTTCATAACTGAATGACCGAGTTAATAATGAAGAATGGCCAACAATAAACATGAACAAATTTATCTGAACCAAATGGTAATGAAGGTGATCAGCCTTTCATACCTGATGAACATATGCAACATGCACTAAGTGCGAATCAATAATTAGTATAGATGTCAATAATTAACAATAATTATTCACGAACATGCTTTGAAATATAACTCAAAGTTGAGTTAGAGAAAAACTTGCCTGTACCGTCGATTACTGCTATGCAATATAATTTAATCGCTTTATTGTAAAGACCTATCTGTTATAAGATTGATTTTTCAATTAGTATAACATATTTATTCCATCATACTATTATTTTAAAAGTAACTCATCTAACACTTAACCACATAGTCAAATATTAGAAAATCTTAACACTAAACATATTCACAAGTTTAAACCTAGCACACATCGAGTCTTTAATAATATTCAATATAGTATACTAAGTGGTTTCCCACAATCGACTAACAAATTAGTTTTCATCTCGTCTATACTGTTTTCATAGTGAGTTAGATCGGTTACTAATTCGTAGATACCTTTCCCATATGAAGGAGTCGTTTAGCCCAGCTATTATACTTCAACCATTAAAGGGTACGATTGCACTACCTTAGACTTAACACATACTCGTTCATTTATAAGTTCTTATTAAAACTTGGTAAACTGTTTACTATTTCAGTAAACTGAAATCAAACTATCTTCCCTTCCTAACCTTATCAGTTTCCATTTTAGCAAGCTGAAACCAAACTGTATTCCTAACTTTTTTAGTTTTCATTTCAGCATCCTGAATTGTTCATTTCAGCAAGCTGAAACACCCTATTTACGAAAATACCAAAAAGCTTATTATTTATCTATCCTTTGGCCAATCATATATACATATATTCCATACACAAAAAGTATTTTTCTAGAATTTTTTAACTCCCTTAAGTATTTTTCAAAAATCTATTTCTAGTTAATTCCTTAACAAATTAGCTACCTTATGCTTAACTCCAGAAATTCCCAACTCTTGGCGGGATCTTACACATGTTAACGTGAGCTTACAGTTTAAATTTCGTGGCCATCGGAGTTATACAACATCGGTTATAGCGATTTCTGTCAGAAAAATGCAAATATTGAAATGATCATAACTTGCTCAATTTAAGTCGGAATGAGCTCATTTTTGGACACAAGCTACTTTATAACATATAGTTTAATGTTACAAAAGATTAGAATTTTTTTCAAAGACTAAGTGGACAAAATAGCCCCCAACAGTTTTGCACAACCTACTTTTAGGCGTTTTTCAGATTTTGCTTCCTTTGCTACAAACAGTCCACACGAAAATCTATAGCTCGCTTTCCAGTGATCCCACTTGAAAAAGTTAGAAGACTTATATATATAACTCTAGAAATTAACCACACTCAAAAATTCAAAATAGAATGAGAGATATGGTTGTTTGAATTTCATACTTTGTTTTCCAAAAATCTGATTTTTCCATACTTAGTGATTTTTAAGAAATCTTCCATATTCTCACCTAATAACCCACATAACCTATCATCAATCACAAAAATACATACCAATACATCACATACCCATGGATCTAACATGATCCATGATCTAATACCTCAAATAATCACCAAACACAAAATAAACACAATCAAGGCTAGAAAAATTTAGGTTGTCTTACTTTGAAAAACTTATTTCTTGATTTAGATCTAAGTTTTGTTCATCGAAAGGTTTAGATCTAAATATGAAACACTATTAGACACATATAACTAAGGTTTTAAACCTCAAGATAATAACTTTTCAAAAATCAAAACTTAAATCAATCAAAGAAGAAAATAGACTATAGAAATCTTGTTATACCTTCTCTTGATTTTTCCTTCCTCTTCTTTTTCCTAAACCTTGATTAGAGATCTGTGAAAGTACTAAAATTCTCCTTCTATCTCATCACCATAGTGGCCAAACTCCCTCACACTCTCCCTCTCTCTCTTGATTGCTTTGCTAGCTAAAAAGAATGAGATGAAAGAGAAAGTGAAAAGCTTTTATGTCTTGGTAGAAATGAAGAGATATAATGTTTATCTCTTAGTATTATTCCCACAATCTTGTCCATCTCTTTCTCTCTTTAATCATTATTATCTTGCTTGCACTCCTTGGTTAGCTTGTAAGGTTGGAGAAA
This sequence comes from Panax stipuleanatus, assembly GCA_020205555.1. Classification (NCBI taxonomy): domain Eukaryota; kingdom Viridiplantae; phylum Streptophyta; class Magnoliopsida; order Apiales; family Araliaceae; genus Panax; species Panax stipuleanatus. The sequence continues at coordinate 31,550,760 of CM035123.1, forward strand.
AGAAAAGAACAAACCAATACTTGACACCATGCAAAGTTGTTCACCTAATAAAGTAGGAAATCATTACATGCACCTCCCTTTCTCCTACCCTCCATAAATTTCGGCCCTAAAGCCTTCTTGGGCTCAAATTTGTTTTATTTTAAAGGCCCAAATAGCTTACTTAAGGTCTAATAGGTCCCTTCCCGCATTGGGATTAGTTTGGCCTACTCTTTTAATGTTTTGGGCTACCAATTTTAATTATTTAGGATTGCAAATCAACATTGTTTCCTACTATTTAATTTTATACTTATTCAATGACTTAAATACTCTTCCTCGAGTGGGCTAAGCTTGGGCCAAGCTTGGACTCTCACTAAATTTTCTTTTTGGGCTTGCACTTTTCTTAGTTTACTTACTAATAAAATGAGCTTGAGCTTTCTCCATTAATTAAATCGGATCATCACTATACTTGCCCTATACATAATATATTGGGTTAGTTTAACAACTTAATTGCTCTTAAATCAAATTAGCTACAAGTCCAATGCTCAAATAAATAATTGACCTACTTAATTAATTCCTTGGGCCACAAAATCATCTTAGTCCATTAAATCTATTCTCACTAGAACCAATGCTCAACATTTTTGATATATACATATTCTTAATTATCTTTATATCCAAAATAAATGTATACACATTATATAATGCATATTTATTTAATCGTACACACAATTCACATAAGTCATAACATACTCCACTAAATGTATTAACTTAGTAGTCCTAATTAACTTAATAAGTTATAAACACTCACATAATTCACATATCTAATTTATATATTAGGTCACCAAACTTTATAGGTATCGTAGTATCTTATTCTTAATATTCTATTAAACACATATAGATTCATCTTTAGGGTTTAGAAATTTTTTGTAACCCATGTATTCTCTATTCTCATTCGAACAGTAAACCATATAGGTTCTTCTTTAAAATTTTTAAATAAATCATCTATTTTCACTCTAGGTTTTAAAGTTTAACCTTTAATTTAATCATTTAAAATTTTCTAAATTTTTGGGTTGTCACAAATATGACTTGATAAAAAATTTTAGACTTAGTAAATATGCATATTTTACTGTGCTAAACGTTCTGATGTAAAAAAATTTGACTTTTGATACAGTCAATTGACGCCCTTTTTAATCAGTTTACTCATCTTTTTTTAGGCCAAATGAGCCTGGATTTTCAACTAAAAATGCACATGGTAATTTAGCTGCCATAGAGAGTTTGATTTTGATTTTTTTTCATAAATATGAACTATTTCTATTTTTTGGGTAGGTATGCTACTGAATGGCCACCTAGTCATGCCTATGTGCATGGGGACAGTCCATTTTACAAAGGAGACTCTGACAAAAAAATTTCAAAAGCCTAAGCATTTAATAAACATGCAATTTTAACTCTACTAGGGATTTTGGTTAACTAATGCATGCTTTAGGACTTAAAAATGCATAAAGTAAATATTTAATTTAATAAGTCGCAGGTTTAAGGCTTACCTCACTCTTTTTGAGGTGACTTGGAGACTTTGTCTAGGTTATAGAGCTAGATAGACCCGGTAGTGCTAGAAGGGTCACTTCAAGAGTGAGGCGGAGGAGAGCCTCTGATGTTCCTCAGCCACGTCCAGCCCGGTAGCCTCGTTGTTTGGCCGAGTCTGTGATTCGTCCGATTCGGGCTGAGCCGTCGGTTGATGTGGACGATGAGGATGTCCCATTTGTTGTTCCTGCCCCAGCTCATGCTCCACGTAGGGAGCTTTCAGCCATTATGGTGCCGATTCAGGAGTTGCTGGGCGATTTGAGACGCTATCCATCAATATACCTTCATGCCAATGAGGTGACTAAAGTTTCCCTTCTGGATTTTTTGTCTTTTTTCTTTTGACATTTCAAGGCACAGGTTTAATCTGGATTGGATATTTGATGCAGGTTCCAGATTTTACGCAACCCTGGGGGAACTGGTTCAGTGTCCACTCCTTATACCATACTTTGCATCCGGAGTATCTGGCTATCGTTGACACCTGGGGTTCAAGGCCTTCTTTTCTATTCCTCCCCGTCATTGCCTCTGGGGTTATCTGAGGGCTTTATATGAGCACTGGTTCCACCATACTCAGTCTCTTCATTTGTTGGTCTGCGAAGTGATACAGTTTGCAAGTGAGCCAGCGCCATTGGTGGCTGACATTTCACCTACTGTCGTTCGCTCCCTCTTGGGAGTTTTTGTGACGGCCATCAAGAGTCGGATTGTCCGTTCTGGTCCCCTGAGTGTAGATGCCCAAAGTGGGGCTTTGACTGAGCCTCTGCCTGATGATCAGAGGGTTAGAGATCGCATCTTTTGGCGACTATTTTTGGTGATCATCAGGGGTTGTTTCCTTATAGACAACTGCTCGACGATGTCTTTTGTCTTGGTCAGCGCTACTAGATATGTGGAGCGCCTCAGTGATTTTAATTGGGGTACTTACACCTTTGACTATTTTCTTCGAGGGATGCGCAAGCGCTAGGAGGGCGTAACAGAGGCTTGGCTATGTTTTTACCCATTCTTGCTGGTGAGTACATTTCTCTTGTATCTTTCACTTTTCTCATTTTTATTTGTTAGTCTTTATCATTGAGGACTTTTAATATATGCATTACCAGTTTTGGGCATATGAGAGGCTTCCTTGCTTATGCCCAGCCATTACTCTGGGCCTGGAGACCTATCCGAGGGGACGACACTGGCATCACTCCATGTTGACGGAGGTCTCTATAGCCGAGGGATTCACCCACTCCTGCTTGCGGCTAGAGCTATTGACGGCTGATTCGATCTCGTGGGTCCCATACACTCTTAACTTTTTAACAGTCGGGTTCAAGGATGGCTTTTCGACTGGTCAGGAGTTTGCATTATCCACTCGCCTGGTTCCATTTTTGACCGAGGGAGGATGGGAGCTCTACTTGGGAGAGCGCATTATTCGAAGCATGACGGGAGATATATAAATTCCCTTTGTTCCTTCTGCTTGGCATCATTGGCCATTAGCTCAGCCACTCACATAAATTCTTCTGGTGGGCGTAGATGGCTTCACCCTGTTAGAGGATCCTTACACCTAGAAGGCTTTTCACAGCTGGTGGAGTCCCTGCACTATTAGGGCTCAGACTCGTGCTACCAAGTTTATGGCAAACATGGTGCCAGGGTCTGTGATGATGACAGATTGGATAGCTTGTCTTCGGGAGCCTACTTATTTGGACCATATTTCAGAACTGACCCAGCGGTTGGTGAGGGATCATTTCTTTATCAGGTATCATGGCCAGGATCTATCCGAGGCAGATTCTTTTGATCCTTCCAGCTCTGGAACTGGCCCCTCAGCAGATCCATTTTCTAGCAGCTATGTAGGGGCTGATCCTCCCTTGTATCGATCGAATATTCCCACTAATAGAGATTCTGTTACTCAGAAGGAGCTGCAGCAGGTCGATAGCCTAAAGATAAATATTCTAGATCTCTTTGGATAGCTTTTCTCGCTATATATTTTGATAGGCCTCTGTTAGATATTGGGCAGTTGTGCCCCATTTTTCGCTATATCTTTTGATAGGCCTCTGTTAGTTGTTGGGCGGTTGTGCCCTATTTCCCTGTACTTTATATTTTGTATTTTATGAGCAGACAGAGATGATTCTTATAGTAGATAGTTTATTTAGAAATGCATGATATTTCCTATCTATTGCATCCTATTGTCATTTATCATTGTCATTATGCATGTATTATGTCATGGATATGTATTTAGACAGGTGAGTTTAGATTTGACCCCTGGATGGTCTCATGATACGGTTATACAGATGTCGTCATCCACAGTTAGCCGTATCGATCATTCTCTGTCGTCTTTGGTAGCATCCTCGCTGATATTGTGGTATAATAGTCTGCCTCTCACAGCCAGAGGGACAGTTGACCAGATACTAGGACATTCTTTGGCCGTTTTAGCTTTCCAGGTACCACATTGATTTGTGGACGGTATGTTATCCTGCTAGATACCTGAGCGATAGGTTTTTTGATTTGGGCTTCACGAGTTGACTCCTATATTAGAGGAGTATGAGCTCCTTACAGGTTTAGCACTAGATCTGCCCTATGCCTGGACAGCCATCAGCAACATGAGGCGACCATTCATGGGTATAACTGGTTTGAGGCGCTGAGTCATCACTGAGGAGGTTACTGTAGGACATGTGGTATCCATAGACTTTTTGATTGATCGCTTTGGTAGGTTGGACAACTATAAGTGATATTCTGGAGATTTCATCATTCCTACAGACGAGTGGCAGTTTGCTCGTGTAGATGTTCTGTTGATGTGCGTCACAGCTTATTTATACATGCTACTATAAATGGACAACTTAGATACCGGCTTGATGGTAGTGGTTCGTGCCCTCAAACAGGGATTATACGATTCTATCGATGATATTAGCTAAGACTCTACGATCGGCTACATTTTGCAGTACCCATCCAGGGGGTTTTTTCAGAGGCAGAGCCGTTCTACTGTATGTATGGTTCATGATGTATTTGAGTCTGATCGGCACCTTCAGACAACATGGGTACTTGCTTTACCTATGAGATATCCACGTCTTACTCTTTTTGGCCAGTGGAGTGTTTAGATGAAGCAATATGGTCGGCCTTTTTGTTAGAGATCGAGCATCCCTTTTTGATCTTGCCATGCTCAGGGCTTAGCTCCCCTTATAGTTTCATCGCTCATGCAGTCGGCATGGATTATCTGCCCCTGGCGGGTTTGAGGGGGGTGACGATATATCATCCGCTGGCAATCATGGAGCAATTTGATCAGTTTCAGAGCCTTCACCACTTTGAGGGGGCTATAGATCAGCGGATATCAGCTTCATCTTTGTCATTGGCTGACTTGATCAAGACTTATAAGTGTTGGACTCATAGGGAGAGGGTTGATTTCTCTACTAGCCATCCGGATCGTTCTCCAGAGTATTCAGTATGGTTGGAGTCCGATATTGCATTGGCTGCGACTATCAAGTCAGCATCCGAGTATTGATTCAGATGAGGAAGAGCATATAGAGGATCCTGATTCTCCCACAGAGGATGATTTATTTATCAATTTGACGACAGCTTTAGTTAGTGACCTTTCGAGCATTCCTGTCAGGACTGATCCAGCTACGGTTGATTCACTAGCTCAGATGACGTTCGAGAGAGATCAGGCTAGGGCACTGATGTTGACAGCCCTTTCTAGAAGGGATACAACTTTTGCTGATAGGGACGAGGCTTGAGCTACCAGGGATGCAGCATTTATTGAGAGAGACGAGGCTCGATCTACCCTAGATACAGCTCTTGAGGAGAGAGATAAGGCTTAATCTACCAGAGATGCAACTTTTGAGGAGATTGAAGAGGCATTAGTTACCCGGGAAGCTGCTTATATTAAGAGGGATGAGACCACAGCTACCCGGGATGTTTATATTGTGGACAACACTACACTTAGATCATATACACACAGCCTGGTTGCAGACATGAGTGCTTTCATAAATGGTCATAGCAAAACTATGCAGATGGCTGTGGATATTCTTGCTCGTATGGAGACTGAGGGTTATGAGCTTATAGCTGCTCCTCCATCTTTAGAGAGGAGTGCCATGTTAGCACTACTATCCCGTTTGTCCACGGGTTCATATACTAGCTTTATTTTTCCTGAACATACTATATCAGCCATTTTTGTCATGTACAAGACACAGTGTATATATCAAATAGTATTATATATCAGAGAAATATATTATGATTCACTTCCCTAGTTGGATATGTATTGTCATTGCTAAGTGATTACCACTTCTTTCATGACTTGTTGTTGTTGATGTATCATGAGCTTCTTCTTGATGGATGGACAGTGAGATGTAAGAGAATATCTCAGCAGGGCATATTGACCATGAGGTTTGATAGGATTTGGGTTTTATAGGGTTTCGGTGTCTTGGGACTGGTTTTTATATTTTCTTTGAAGGTCAGACCGTACCAAAAATGGCTACCTACGTACCCTTGGATGAAGGGAGATCAGGTCATTAGTAGTTTAGGTCTTGCCTGAATGGTTTGAGAAATGTTCACTTTGGGTTTGAACTTGGTTTGATGGTTTTTTAAATTTTTTTGTTTGGTTTGACCGCATCAGGAATGGTAGCCTACGTACTCCCGGGTTGAGGGAGATCAGGTCATTCGTAGTTCGGTCTGTTTTGTGAAAACCCAAACTTATTGGATTTGATTCACCGGACCAGGATGATGGTAGGCAGGCATTTCAGACAGTACCTTTTCACGGTGTCTACATTGATGAGTTGGGAAAATTCATTCCCGTCCATTTCTTGCAATCTGACAACTCCTCCTGTTAACTCTTCCTTTACAATGAAAGGGCCTTCCCAATTCGGGGTGAACTTTCCTTTGGCTTCATCTTGATTGGCCAGAACTTTCTTCAGTACCAAGTCATTCCCTTTGAATCGCCGGAGTTGAACTTTCTTATTGTATGATCGGGCAATCCTTTGCTGATAAAACTGTCTGTAGAAGATGGCTGTAGCCCTCTTTTCATCTATCAGGGACAACTGGTGGTACCACTCCTGCAAACACTAATCTTCTTCCATCTGAGCGTCTATTAACACTCACAGGGACTTCATTTCTACCTCTATGGGAAGTACTGCTTCCATGCCATAGACCAATGAGTAGGGGGTAGCCCCAGTAGAAGTACGCATTGACATCCTGTAGGCTAGCAAAGTCAAAGGCAACAGGTCAGGCCATCCTTTGTGATTGGCGGACATTTTCTGCATGATCTTCTTGTTGTTTTTATTGGCCGCTTCGACATCACCATTCATCTTGGGCTGATAGATGACGAAGTTGAGATGCTTGATGTGGAACTTGCTGCATAGCTCTCTCATCATTTGATTGTTTAAATTCTTTGCGTTGTCTGATACGATCACGTCCGGTTGTCCATATCGACAGATGACATTATTTCTGATGAAACCAATGATCACCTCTTTGGTGACTTTGGGAAAAGAGGCAGCTTCAACCCATTTAGTGAAGTAATCGATCATGGTGAAGATGAATCGATAACCATTGCTAGCTTTGGGTTCTATTGGTCTAATCACGTCCATTCCCCACATGAAAAAGGCCATAACGAACTCATATTGTGCAGTTCATTTGGAGGAGAGTGAATAGCATTTCCATGGACTTGGCATTGGTAGCATCTCCTAACGTGATCATCATAGTCAGCTTTGAGAGAGATTCCAGTAATGCCCCGTTCTTAATATCTTCTTAGCCAGCAAATGATCGCTCATGTGTGGATCACAAATTCCACCGTGTACTTCATCCATTAGTCTCTGAGCTTGATCCTTGTCGAGGCATCTTAAAAGGCCTATTCCAGCGTCTCTTTTATAGAGTACGTCTCCGCTCAGATAAAACTTCATAGCCTTATTGTGAATCCTCTTTCTTTTGACTTGGCTTGCTCCAGCGGGTGTAGATCCATCTTGGAGATATTATTTTATATCTTGATACCAAGGCTGTTTGATAGGAGGTATTTCATCTGATCCTTCTCCAATGTAATTCTCATATGTCGGGGTCTTTTGGCTTGTTAATTTGATGTCGGGAATTCCCCTCCTACCAGATATGTGGTTCAGGGAAGCCAATGTTGCGAGTGCATCAGCGAAGTCATTCCTTCCTCGAGGGATGTGGATGAAAGCTATCTCTTCGAAATCCCTGGATATGTTGATAACATGCCTGTAATAAGGCAGTGTCAGCGTCAGGAAAAAATTACGAGTCAAGTTGGACCCGAATCTTTCTCTTTTCCTAAGTTTTGTCTACCCTTATTCTTTTTATTGTTAAAAATGTTTTGAAGGGTTTTTGGAAAAGGCCAACAAGTATCATGTAGACGATTTAAAAGTTTTACAGAGTTGCCAGTTGGTAGTTTTGAAATAGTTGTACCAACTCAACCGAGTTTTGTTTAAAAGGAGGCCTAATTGTTGGACACTATCGAAACTTAATCTTTGAAACCAAAGTTCTAAGTTCGGGGGCTTGATTAAGTGTGGGGAAGGTGTTAGGCACCCCACAACTTTTGTGTAAACACGGTACCGCATCTTTTCAATATTTCCCTTTTAGATCTGCAATGTGTGTGTATGCTGGAAGAAATTGGGCCTCTATTTGATTGATTGAAAGCATGGACATGCTTCGTTGAACCTATATACGAAGGGTTTGATTTGATTTGTAAAAGTTTCTTTGTTAGACAAGATTATTAAAATCATGTTTGGAAAGCAGGTTTTAAAACCCTTACGCTAACATAGGAATTGAAGCATGTTGATACTTCCAATTTTTTTTCTTTTTCAGCCTTTTGGCTCAATTTGAATGGTGATTGTCGGGCTGCAAAGCATCCTCGACCACAGAATATATACAAGTGTCGGTCTTCTCATGGGCATGGCAACTATCAGAGTAACTCTAACACGACAAACCATATTTTCACTATGTTGAGACCTTAAATCCGGATAACCGTTTTAAGGTCTTTTGATTGCACATTTTTACAAAAAAACTAGCATGGTACATTTGTAAAGTGGAATTTATCCATCGTGGAAATCAGATTCCGATCAGTTTGATCGTGAATCCCACGATTCCTAGGCTCACAGAGGGAAGCCAATAACAACCTGCACAGTTCAAATATGTACTGAAATATATATTTACATCCAAATGTCGCCAAAACCAAGGATTCATCAGTAAATCCTGGTGTGCTCGTAGCCGAAGCGTCTCGTTCCCACTAGATAGCGATCTAAGGGTCGCGATGTTGCTTTATAAGGAATAAAACTAGAAACATGCTAGATTTAAGTAAATCTCATCCATTCTAGCTTCCCGATTCCGTCTGGACCTATTTTGAATCATTTGAAAGCTAGAGTTGGCAAGATTTAAAGAAATCTAGTTCGCCCGCAGAAATGTCAGTGCCGATTCATATCAAATGAATATTTAAAGCAGATATTTAATCAAAATGAATAAAGAACATATATATAATTATATATATACGAAAGCTGTAAAGAGCGATGGGTTTTCACTCCGATGCCTGGACTAGAATGTAAATATATATATTTAAAAAATTGTAAAAAGCCACAGAGTGATCCAGGCTGGACATAATTGAAATATATATATATGTATAAAAGCGATAAAGGGCGGTGAGTTCTGAATCCAATGCCCGGACTGGAATGGAAGTATATATATATATATATATTTATAAAAGCTATAAAATGCCATAGAGTGATCCAAGCTCGACGAAATGTAAATATATGCACAAAAAGTAAGCAAAAATGGCCACAAAACTGAGTTTCGGGCATAATCAAAAAGTGAAACTTAACGTGCAAGTGTATAAAAGTGCAAAGAAGTAATATGAACTTTCTGATCGTAAAAATACTCACAATGGACTGCTACACGGGCTTTTTGCCAAATTATAGGCTTTAAACGTCTGTTTCTACCAGTTAATTTTTGATATGTGGTAGTATAGGAGTATATCTACGTGTTAGAGTAAAAAAAATTGGGTTTGGAGTACAAGAGTGGAGCTGAGAAACCAAATGGGAAGAGGTTCAAAGCATTTTTCTATATAAATAGAGCTGGGGGTGCACTCATATATATAAACCCTGTGGAAGCGGTTCTACCTACGGCAGTCGTAGGTAGAGGTGAGGCTCCATGTGGCAGGGCCCATGTGGCGGGTCCCGTTCCAATGAAGTACGTGCACTCTGAGCAATGCGATGTCAGATTCAAAACTTTCTAACTTTTGATCGGAGCGATCGTTTGAGGCATGTGATACCATTCCGAAAAGCCCTCGCTGAGAGTGTCGCAATGACATGGGAGTATACCTTTTCCGAGTCCAAAAAGACGGCTTCATAATCAGGTCTTTAATTCCTTGCAGTTTGTCTGTCGAGCTGTCTTGCGGTGTTTCCACTCAGGATCATTGTTATAGTTCTTTCAGACCTCGACGACATTAATTCAGCTCGAGTTTGATCAAATCGAATTTAAGTTGGCAAAATGACCATTTTGCCCCTCCCGGGGTTGCCTTCAGTACTGGTACGACCTTCGGTTGATTCCCGGGGTTGACTACGAGCTTTGGATCTTCGCCGATTCTATTTGTCCTTAGGGTTATCTCTGAGGTTGACTTGGTTCTTCCAGATTTATCTCTTGAGATGATGTGATGCTTTGGGGTTGTCTCCGAAGTTGATTTAGCTTCCCAGGTTATGACTGGAGCTCGACCTGACCTCCCGAGTTGAGAACGGGGCTGACCTGCACTTTTCGGGTTGAGACCGGGGTTAACCTGTACCTCCCGGGTTGAGATCGGGGCTAATCTGTACCTTCTGGGTTGAGACTGGGGCTGACCTGTTCCTCCTGGGATGAGACCGAGGCTGACCTGTACTTCTTGGGTTAAGACCGGGGCTGATCTATACCTCCCGGGTTGAGATCGGGGCTGATCTGTACCTCCCGGGTTGAGACCGGGGCTGACCTGTACCTCCCGGGTTGAGACCGGGGCTGACTTGTACTTCCCGGGTTGAGACCGAGGCTGACCTGTACCTCCCAGGTTGAGACTGTGGCTGACCTGTACTTCCCGGGTTGAGACCGGGGCTGACCTATACCTCCCGGGTTGAGACCGTGGATGAGTTGACATCCCAGTATTGAGACCGGGGCTGAGTTGACATCCCGATATTGAGACCGGGATTGACCTGTACCTCCCGGGTTAAGACCAGGGCTGACCTGTACCTCCTGGGTTGAGACCGGAGCTGAGTTGACATCCCAGTATTGAGATCAGGGTTGAGTTGACTGTTTTGCCCTCTTGCAGGGTTAGTAACAGGAACACAAAATCTCGATTGTCTACACCAGTAATGAAGAAAATTCTAAGTGTCTACAGATGCCCCTCTTTATCATGTTTATGCAATGTAATGAAATGAACAGGATAAAGAATTTTAGACACTGGGAATATGATGAATGCAGATGTAATGCAATGTATGACATGATATATGATGAATGTTAGGTACCTTCGACGGGAATGGGGCTATCAATGACTGCTCACGTCATTACCTGCTGGGGATAACGTTATCCTGGATATCCCTTGGTGTTAGTAGGGTACCATTGGTAGGTTATCAAAGTTAGGCTATCACAGATTATTCTTGTTACTTTCTGCTGGGGAAGACGTTATCCGTGATGGACCTGTTGACTCTGATGGGGATGATATTATTGATGCTACCTTGGTTTGAGACCAATGATTTCCCCGTCTATCAATACTCTCTGTAGGGTATATTTTCCCTCGGCTGATGTCGTTGACATTTCTGAAGGCTCCTCCACTGGGGATATATCTCTGTTGTTGATTTACCTTACTAGGCGCTTCCGATGCCTATCCTGACAATAATTTACACCGGTAGTTTGCAACAGGGGGTTGAATCACCAATCCTTCTTGGTGCTCCCTCTGAGGATGTGTATAACAGATTCCATCATCTATCCTTTGTGGGGATAGATTAATATTCTATATTTGCTATCGAATCTTTCCCGATGCTACGCTGGAGTTACGCTAACGGCTGAACTATCACCGGTTTGTACTCGACGCTTTGATGGGGTTGTGCCAATGGCTAAACTGTCCCCGGTCAGTACGCGACGCTTCGCTGGGGTTGTGCCAATGGCTGAACTATCACCGGTCTGTACCCGACGCTTTGTTGGGGTTGTGCCAACGGCTGAACTATCATCGGTCTATACCTGACGATTCACTGGGGTTGTGCCAACGACTGAACTATCATCAGTCTATACCCGACGCTTCGCTGGGGTTGTGCCAACGACTGAACTGTGATCGGTCTGTACCCGATGCTTCGAAAGTGGTAATTTTCTGTTGTTTTGTGCAGTTTCTCTGCAGTTTTTTTAGCAGTTTTCATCATTGGTCCCCGAATATTGCTTCAGGATGAATACCAATGGCTTTCATGAAGTTCCCACCTCTGTTAGTAATACGATGCTTAAATGCAGGATTTCAGGACAAACCGCTCAATTGCGTAGTGATTTTTTTCTCATATTTAAATTTTCAGCTCATATAAACTCCGTTTCAACTCGAATTGGACCGAGCCAGAGGGAGTGGGGCCCAACCTGGAGAGTCGCAGGTAGGGGGCGACAGCCGCAACTAGGCTCGCTGATTCCTGCGGTTTTAAAATGGGCAGCAGGAGCTCTCAGAAGTTATTTTTAGTTTTGAGTTTCCAAAGAAATTCGATTTTCTTTTTCTGATCTATAGAGTTCGGGTTTGCTTTTTTCAGATTCCGTCAGCGGCCACGCGTTCTGCACATCTCAGGTGAATTTACATCCTTTCTTTTCAAGTTTTGACCGTTAGAAGTATGTAAACCACTTAAGGTGCTTTTGAACGCAATGTATCAAAAATGGATGCTTATATGACTTGTTAAAAATCTTCTGACTTCATAAGTATGCATATTTTACTGCAATGCACGCTTTGATGTAAGAAAATTTAAATTCTAAGACAGTCAATTTTAGCTCTTTTTGATCAGTTTACTCATCCTTTTTAAGGCCTAGTGAGCCTGATTTTCAACTAAAAATGTCCATGGTAATGTGGCTACCATGTGAGGTTTATTTTGATTTTTTTTATAAATATGAATTATTTCTATTTTTGAGAAGGTGTGCTACTGAATGGCCACCTAGACATGCCTGTGTGCATACGGACATTCCATTTTACAAAGGAGACTCTGGCAAAAAAAATTCAAAGGCCTGAGCATTTAATAAACATATAGTTTTGACTCTACTGGGAATTTTGACTGAACCATGCATGTTTTAGGATTTAAAAATACATAAAATACTGATTTAAATTGATAAGCCACAGGTTTTAGGCTTACCTTCACACTTTCCAAGGTGATTTGGAGACTTTGTCCAGGTGATGGACTGTGATAGACTCGGAAGTACTAGCAGGGTCGTATTAAGAGTTAGACGAAGGACAGCCTCCAATGTTCCTCAGCCACGGCCAGCCCGGCCGCCTCGTACACTGGCTGAGTCAACTGATCCGTCCGATCCGGGCTGAGCCACCGGTAGACGTAGATGATGAGGATGCTCCATTTGCTGTTCCTACCCTAGCTCAGGCTCCACGTACGGAGCTCCCAGGCATTATCGTGCCAGTCCAGGATCTGCTGGGAGATTTGAGTCATCATCCATCGAGGTTCCTTCATGCTAACGAGGTGACCAAAGTTTCTGTCTTTATGGGTTTTCTTTCTTTCTTTTGCCATTCTTAAGGCACAGGTTTTTAACATGGGTTGGCTTTTGATGCAGGTTCCTGGCTTCACGCAGCCTTGAGGGAACTGGTTTAATGTTCATTCTCTTTATTGCACCATGACTATAACAACATTGTTGACACCTAGGGGTTTCAGGCGTTCTTTTCTATCCTTCCCCATCGTTTCCCCTGGGGTTTCATGAGGGCTTTGTTTAAGCGCTGGTTCCACCAGACTCAGTCTCTCCACTTGCTAGATTGCAAGGTGATAATGATGCCTATGGACTGGAGGTTCATCACCGGGATAGAGTTTGAGGGTGAGCTAGTGCCTGTTGTGGCTCACATCACATCCACTGCCGTTCGGTCCCTTTTCGGAGTTCCTGTGATGACGATCAAGGGTCGGACGGTCCGATCTGGCCCCTTGAGCGTAGATACCCAGAGTGGGGCTTTGCTTGAGCCTCTGCCTGATGATCAGAGGGTTAGGGATCGCATCCTACGATGATTTTTTTTAGTAATCATCTGGGTTTTTTTTTCTTACAGACAACTCAGCGACGGTGTCCTTTGCCCTGGTCAGTGCCACTAGACATGTGGAGCGCCTCACTGACTTTGATTGGGGTACCTATACCTTTGCCTATTTTCTCCGAGGTATACGCATGCGCTCGGAGGGTGTGACGGAGGCTTGGTTAGGGTTCTACCAATTCCTATTGGTGAGTACATCTCTCTTGTACCTTTTTGATTCCTTCATTTATATTTGTCAGTCTTGGTCATTGAGGACTTTTGATATTTACATGGCCAGTTCTGGTCGTATGAGAGCCTTCCTTGCCTACGTCCCGCTACTACTTTAAGCCTAGAGACTTATTCTCGGGGATGGCGTTGGCTCCACTCCACTCTAACGGAGGTCCCTGTAGCTAAGGGATTCACCCACTTCCTTCTACAGCTTGAGCTTTTGATAGCAGGATCGATATCATGGGTACCGTACACCTCAGACTTTTTGACAGTCAGATATGAGGGTGGTTTCCCCACTGGCCGGGAGTTTGCACTGTCCACCCGCAGAGTCCCATTTTTGATAGAGGGAGGTTGGGAGCTCTATTTAGGAGAGCGTGCTATCATTAGCATCACAGAAGAGATCCGCATTCCCTTTGTTCCTCCTACTTGGCATCACTAGCCACTAGTTCAGCCACTCATAGACATTTCGATGGAGGGCGTAGATGGCTTTGCCCTGTTAGAGGGTCCATACAGCCAGGAGGCATTCAACAGCTAATGGAGTCCTCGCACTATTGGGGCTCAGACTCGTGCTACCCAGTTCATGGTAGATATGGTGTCGGGGTCTTTGATGATGACAGACTGGATAGCGTGCCTCAGGGAGCCTACCCACTTGGACCAGATTACTGGACTAACCCAGCAGTTAGAGAAACTCATTTGTTTAGTAGGCATCTTGGCAGAGATCCATCAGAGGCATCTTCTTTTGATCCTTTTGGCTTTGGAGCGAGCACTTACACAGGTCCATTTTCTAGCAGTTATACAGGGGTTGATCCTCCCTTATACCGCCCTGACATTCCTGATGGCCGAAACTTTGTGTCCATTGAGCAGATGGAGCAGGTTAACAACCTGAGTGTAGATATTTTGGATCTTTTTGGATAGCTATTATAGCTATATCTTTTGATAGGGCACTGTTTTGGCTGTTGGACGACTGTGCCCCATTTTGATAGGCCACTATTAGTAATTGGGTGGTTGTGCCCCATATCCCTGTACTTTTTATTTTGCACTTTATTAGCAGACAGAGATGATGATTGTAGTAGATAGTTTATTCTAGATATGCATGACATTTCCTAACTATTGCATTATGTTTATCATTGTCATTATGCATGTATTATGTCAT
This sequence comes from Panax stipuleanatus, assembly GCA_020205555.1. Lineage (NCBI taxonomy): Eukaryota > Viridiplantae > Streptophyta > Magnoliopsida > Apiales > Araliaceae > Panax > Panax stipuleanatus. The sequence continues at coordinate 31,565,834 of CM035123.1, forward strand.
GGATATGCACTAAGACAGATGAGTTCTGATTTAACCCCTGGATGGTCTTGTGATACGGTGATACATATGTCATCCTCGGCAGTTAGTCTCCTCGAGCATCTACCACCATCCGTGGTAGCATCATCCTTGAGGTCGTGGTATGATAACCTGCCCTTCCCAGCCAGAGGGACAATGGATCGAATGTTAGGGAATTTATTAGCCCTCGTGGACTTCCATATTCTACATGGATTCCTAGATGGCCTCTTATCCTGTTGGAAACCTAAGAGGCAGGTTTTCCACATCGGGCGGCACAAGCTGACTCTGACTTTGGAGGAGTACGAGCGGCTTACTAGTTTGACTCTTGACTTTCTTCGTGCTCGCACTGCTATCAGTGATATGAGGAGACCGTTCCTGCGGATGTCGGGTCTATGCCAGAGTGTAGTTACAAATGAGATCAGTTTCCGGATGGGTGATCTTGATTGACTTCTTGATCGATCATTTTGGTGGACTGGACAGCTACGATCGACATGATGGGGATTGTATCATCTCGACAGAGCCGTGACATTCATCCAAGATAGATGTTTTGCTAATGTGTATCGTGGCCTATGTATACATACCACTGTATTTGGACCACATGGATCTGGGCTTGATGGTCGTGGTTCGTGCCCTTAGATAGGGTAGCACCATCCTGCCGATAACACTGGTCGAGACATTGAGGTTAGCTTCCTATTGCAGCACCCATCCAGAGGGAATTTTTAGAGGTAGCTCTTTCCTTCTGTATGTATGGCTCATAACCCATTTGCGTTCGATTGGCTTCTTCAGACATCAGGGGTATTGCTTTTTCCATGAGATAGCTATGTCCTACTCCTTCCAACCAGCGGAGTGTTCGGATGTAGAGACCTGGTCAGCTTTTTTGTCAGATATTATGCATCCTTTTTCGATTTTGCCATGCTCAGGGCTAGTCTCCCCTTATAGTTTCATCACCCATGCATCTGGCATGGACTACCTGCCCCTAACGGGATTGAGAGGGGTGACCATCTATCATCTATTGGCCGTTATGGGTCAGTTTGATCAGTTCCAGAGCCTACACTATTTTGAGGGGGCTATTGATCAGCTGATGTCAGCTTCTTCTATGTCGTCAACCGACTAGATCAGGATTTATGAGTGTTGGACTAATAGGGAGAGGGCTGATTTCTTCACTAGCCATCTGGATCGTTCTCCGGAGTACTCAGCGTGGTTGGAGGCCAATATAGCATCAGCTGCATTCATCCAGTCAGCTCCGATAGTGGATTCAAATGAGGAGGAGCCTATGGAGGATCTTGATTCTCCCACTAAGGACAAGTTATTTATGGGTCTGACAGCAGCCTTAGTTAGTGACTCGTCGATCATTCCTGCCTGGACAGATCCAGCTATGGCAGATTCATTAGTTAGGATAACTTTCGAGAGGGATCAGGCTAGGGCACTGATGTTGACTGCCTTGTCCGACAGAGATACAGCTTTTGCTAATAGAGATGAGGCTTGAGCCACTCGAGATACGACATTGGTCGAGAGAAATGAGGCTCTATCTTCTCGAGATACTGCTTTTATCGAGATTGAGGAGACTTTAATTGCCAGGGATGCTGCTTTTACAGAGAGGGATGAAGCCATAGCCACTCGAAATGTATATATTGCTGATAGCACAGCCCTTAGATCTTATACAGATAGCCTGGTTGGAGAGATGAGTGCTTTCATCGGCAGTCACAATGCCACTATGCAGATGGCTATAGATGTTCTGGCTCGTATGAAGGCTAAGGGTATTGCGCTAGCAGCTGCTCCCCCATCTTCAGAGAGAGATGTCATGTTGGCACTGCTATCTCGCTTATCCATGGGTCCATAAACTAGCTTTATTTTTCCTGCACATACTAGATCAGCCATTTTTGTTATTAACAGGACGTAGTGTATATATCAAACTGTATTATATATCAGAGAAATATATTTTGATTCACTTCCCTGTTGGATATGTACTAGTCATTGCTGAGTGATTACCATTTCTTTCATGACTTGCTGTTGTTGATGTATTATGAGCTTCTCCTTGATGGATTGACAGTGAGATGTCAAAGAATATCTCGGACGGGCCCGTTGGCCAAGGAGGCTTGATAGGATTTAGGTTTTATATAGTTTCGGTGTCTTGGGACTAGTTATATTGGTTTTTTATTTTTCTTTGAAGATCATACCGCACCTTGAATAGCTGCCTACGTACTCCCGGGTCGAGGGAGATCAGGTCATTCGTAGTTCAAATTTTTGTGTGAGAGGTTTGAGAAGTGTATCTTTTGAGTTTGGTTTGATGTGTTTTTTGAGGTTTTGTTTGGTTTGACCGCACCAAGAATGGCTGCCTACGTACTCCCAGGATGAGGGAGACCAGGTCATTCGTAGTTCAGTCTTCTTGTGAAAGCCGAAACTAACTTGATCGATTCGCAGGACCAGGATGAGGGTTGGTATGTGCTTTAGACATAGTACCTTTTTATGGTGTCTGAATTGATGAGTTGGGGAAATTAGTTCCTATCCATTTCTTATAATTTGATAGCTCCTCCTATCAATACCTCCTTGACAATGAAAGGGCCTTCCCAATTAGGGGCGAACTTGCCTTTATCTCCGTCTTGATTGGCCAGGACTTTCTTCAATACCAAGTCATTCTCTTTGAATTGCCGGATTCAGACTTTCTTGTTTTAGGATCGAACAATCCTTTGCTGATATAACTGTCCGTGGAAAATGGCTGTAGCCCTCTTTTCATCTATCAGGGATAATTGATGGTACCGATCTAGCAACCACTAGTCTTCCTCCATTGAGCGTCTATTAACACTTTTAGGGACTCCATTTCTACTTCTATGGGAAGGACTGCTTCTATGCCATAGACTAATGAATAGGGATAGCTCCAGTAGAAGTGTGCATAGACGTTCTGCACGCTAACAGGGTTAGGGGCAACAGGTCGGGCCATTCTTTGTGATTGGCGGACATTTTTTGCATGATTTTCTTGATGTTCTTGTTGGCTGCTTTGACAGAACCATTCATCTTGGGCTGATAGATGACGAAATTGAGATGCTTGATGTGGAACTTACTGCATAGTTCTCTTATCAGCTGATTGTTTAGGTTCTTGGTATTATCTGAGACGATCACCTCCGGTTATCCATATCGATAAACGACATTATTTCTTATAAACCCAATGATTACCTCTTTGGTGACTTTGGGAAAAGAAGCAGCTTCAACCCACTTGGTGAAGTAATCGATCATAGTGAAGATAAAACGATGACCGTTAGTAGCTTTGGGTTCTACTTGACCGATCACATCCATTCCCCACATCGAGAAAGGCCATGGCGAACTCATATTATGTAGCTCATTTGGAGGAGCGTGGATGGCATTTCCATGGACTTGGCATTGATAGCACCTCTTGACGTGGTCATCACAGTCAACTTTGAGAGAGATCTAATAATGCCAGATTCTTAATATCTTCTTGGCCAGCAGATGACCGCTCATGTGTGGACCTCAGATTCCACCGCGGACTTTATCCATCAATCTCTGGGCTTGCACTTTATCGAGGCATCGTAACAGGCCTATCCCAGCATCCCTTTTGTAGAGTGCGTCTCCGTTCAGATAGAACTTTATAGCCATCTTGTGAATTCGCTTTCGTTCAGAGTGTCTTGCCCCAGCGGGTGTAGATCTATCTCAAAGATATTCCTTGATGTCTTGGTACCAAGGCTTTTTGATAGGAGGTATTTCATCTGATACTTCTCCAATGTAATTCCCGTATGTCGGGGTCTTTTGGTTTGTGAATTTGATGTAGGGAATCCCACTCCTATCGGATATGTTGATCAGGGAAGCCAACGTCGCCAATGCATCAGCGAAGTCATTTTTACCTCGAGGAAAATGGATGAAAGTTATGTCTTCAAAATCCATGGATATTTTGACAACATGCCGATGATAGGGCAGCAAATGCAGTTCTTTGGTGTGATATGCACCAGTGGTTTGTCTGATGACTAACTCAAAATCTCCAAAGACCAATAGATGTTTGACACCTAGAGATTGGGCTAATTTCAACCCCATTATGCAGCCTTTATACTCAGCCGTGTTGTTGGTGTTGACAAACTGCAACTTGGTAGCCACAAGATATTGTTCTCCTGTACTAGAGATAAGGACTACCCTAGCTCCGGCACCTTCCATGTTTACCACTCCATTAAAATACATTCTCTATGGTTGGAATGCATTTTCTTGAAGGATTTGTTGAATTATCATGATCCCATCATCCGGGAAATAAGTTTCCAGGGGTTCGAGCCCTCCTGATCGTGCCTCGGCTAGTTGATCTGCAATGCCTTGACCTTTGATGGACTTCTGAGTCACGTAAATAATGTCGAACTGCTGGAGGATCAACTGCCATTTGGACAGTCGACAATTCAATATTAGCTTGTTAAATACGTACTTCAGTGGATCCATGTGGGAGATGAGGTAGGTCGTGTGCCACTGCAGATAGTGTTGCAACCTCATGGCGGCCCAAGCTAATGCACAACATGTCTTCTCAATCAGGGTGTACTTTTGCTCACCGCTGCTGAACCTTTTGCTGATGTAGTAGATGGCACTCTCCTTACTACTATCATCTTTTTGTCCTAGCATTTAGCCCATTGCATGGGCATTGATAGACAGGTATAGAAATAAGGGAACTCCATCCCTTGGGGGTACCAAGACAGGCGCTTCAATCAGATGCTTCTTGATGGCAAGGAAGGCTTCTTGACAATCCTCATTCCATTTTGTAGAGGAATTCTTCCTTAATAGCTTGAAGATGGGTTCACAAGTCGCTGCAAGCTGAGAAATGAACCTGCTTATGACGTTGATCCTTCCCAGAAATCCACGTATCTCCTTCTCTGTTCGAGGTACTGGCATCTCAGTGATGGCTTTTATCTTGGCGGGATCCAGCTCAATGCCTCTATTGCTCACTAGGAATCCCATTAACTTTCCTGATTTGACGCCAAAAGCATATTTGGCTGGATTCAGCTTGAGGTTGTACTTACGTAACCTGTTCAACAGCTTTCTAAGATGGTCAATGTGATCGTCCTCCTTCCGAGATTTGATGATGATGTCATCCACATAGACCTTTATCTCTTTATGCATCATGTTATAAAATAGGGCCATCATAGCTTGCTGATATGTGGCACCAGCAATGATGAGGCCGAAGGACAAACGTCTATAACAGAAGGTTCCCCAGGGAGTGATAAAAGTTATTTTCTCCCTGTCTTCTTCAGCGACCATGATTTGATGGTAACCAGCAAAGAAATCCACGAAGGAATAAATGTCATACTGTGTCGTGTTATCTATCAAGATGTAGATGAAAGGTACCGCGAAATTGTCCTTTAAGCAGGCTTTTTTTAAATCCCTGTAATCTACACACGCTCGTACTTTCCCTCCGGGCTTTGTCACGAGAACTATGTTTAATAGCCACTCCGGGTATGTTGATACCATGATGATGCCGGCTTTGAATTGTTTAATGACCTATTCTTTGACTTTCAGACTCCATTTAGGTTTCAATTGCCTGAGCTTTTGCTTGACTGGCTTGAATACATCTTTGATAGGCATTCGATGGATGACAGTATCAGTAGACAGGCCAATCATGTCTTCATGAGACCATGCAAACACATTCTAGAACTGTGTTAGGAGTTCGATCAGGTCAATTTTTTGATCTGGTGTGAGGTTTATGCCTATCTGGATTTCTTTGAGATTTTCTGAGGTTCCGATATTGATAGTGGTGGTTTGGTCGAGGTTTGGTTTGGGTTTGTCTTTGACCCATTCTTTTATCTCCTCGGGCACCTCATAGTTATGTTCCTCCTCTTGATCAACTTCCATCAAGTCGAAGTTCAGTTCTACATCAAAGTTGTAGTCACTGTGACAAGTTGGCATCTCATCAGCAGAGATAAACACATCCAACTCTGGAGTCCTGAAAACAAATTGCTTTTACTTTAATATATGCAACTGTTTAAACACACAAAGCATTTGGCAAGGCATGACAAAAGTTATTGCTATAGTTGTGCAACCAAAATAAGCAGTAAATGAAACCACGTTACAGGTCAGACAGATTCTCTACCCTTTTACCCTTTTTGAATGAGGCAAGGGACGCTGCTCTAGTTATCCAGGGTCTGATCCTTATGAATAGGAAGGATCAAGGAATTGTGCTTGTCTTCCTCATCTCGGATGATAACTAAGACATCCTTCAAAATAGGGCCGGGGTTTTTCTTTGAACTACCCCCTTCTCTCTCTTGATGCAAGGAATTTGGATCTGAACCTCCTTGTCACTGTCTGGGATATCATCATTCATACCCTCGTAGTGTATGAGAACACGCATGTTAGAAAATGGGTCTCGTCCTTCATACAGGAACTTTTCTTTTCCCTTTTTTCTCTCCCCTTCAGGCTTTGGGGTTTTTGTCTCACCTACCGGTATGATTGGAGGAAATAGCATGGCTGATACCACAGTAGGGATCTTGCTCATTGGTTTCACAAATTCAGCATCCATGAGGTTTGGCAATAATATAGTGGCAGCATGAGCTTTGGATGCGTGTGTGGGTTTCGGTGTTTTGACCCTGATGAATAACCCAATTCGAATCTCCCCGACTGACTCAGGATCTGCACTGTACTTTTGATTCCTTGTTGATTCTTTCCTAACCCTTCTCCAGAGTGGAATTCCAACGATACCATCTCTTGGCCCACTGTCATCACTTCGGGGGAGACTTTAGGCTTCAAGGCTAGTGCCCCAACTGGTAGATATTGAGTATCACTTACTTCCAAGGATTGAAAACTAGCAGGTTCAATCCCTGCATCCAGGCTGATCACTGGCATGTCTCCTTATATACAGACAGGGTATTCCGATTTGGTATTCACCGTGATTAGGTTACCCATTGATAATGTATTTGAGTTGCTGATGGAGGGTGGATGGAACTACTCCGGCCATATGGATCCACGATCTTCCCAGCAACAAGTTGTATTCGGTGGTGATGTTGAGCACCTGGAAAGATACATAGAAACTGTGCGGACCAATCTCTAGAGGAAGTTCAATTTCTCCCATAGCTTCTCAGTGAGACCCATCAAAAGCTAGGATAACCACATGACTGGTTCTGATCTGGTTTGGGTTGATCTCCATTCGCTCCAAGGTGTCGTAGGGACAGATATTAAAGGATGATCCTCCATCTATCAGTACACCTCCGATCACATATCCTGATGACATTATTGCTATGTGCAGTGACTTCCGATGACCCGTCCCCTCTGTAGGTATATCATCGTCAGTGAAAGAGATCACATTGCTATTGAAGATGTGTTCTACCACATGACAGAATTTCTCGGCATCCACTGTCTTTGGCAGATGAGCTTCTTCCAACACTTTCACCAAAATGTTACGATGATCCACAGATGATAAAACCAGATCTAGGATGGACATCTACTTAGGTGCATCTTTTAGGCTTTGCGCTACCTTGATTTCATTGTGTCCCATTTTGCTGAGGAACTCTTCGATCCTCTCTTCAGCCACCTTCTCTTTGGCCTTGATGACTGGGTTGATCACCCACTGAGGCAGGTATAATGGATTCTCCTTTGGTACAATGGCAATGTTGTTGGAGGTGGAACCTTCATCATTCCCGTAGTTACATGGGGCTCTCTTCAAACTGATCACTAGATACTGGGGTCTGAATGGTAATATCAAAGGTTCTGGTGTCGCCAATTTCACAAGATTCTGTACTTCTTAGACCCCTTTCCCTGGCAGTACTAAGGGTGTAAGGGCTGGCTCCTTATCACAGGAAATAACAGCCACTGTATCCTGATTCCATGCAGTGGGAATAAAGAGAGTTTCTTCATCTGGGATGCCATAATCCCGATTTTCTCTTATCAGTTAACCGCTTTCAATCATATTCTGAATCAGGTTACGAAGTCCCCATCAATCTTTAGTGTCATGACCGGGTGCATTGGAGTGATACTAAAAGATTCGGTCAGGCTTGAATTTTCTGGATCAAGGGTTTACTAGAGGTAATAAATCTGCAACCATTCCTTCATTGATTAACATTTGGAGAATCTCTTTCATAGGTTGATTCAAATTGGTGAAATTCCTTTGAAAGGCGAATTCCCGACCAGCCTGAAACTCCTTCTCTTTAACCACCTTGTCGGCCCAGGGTTCATGTTCATGAAATCGATAATGATCCCTCATGGGAATTGGACTTATCTCCGGTGTGGGAGGATTTTCCTCAGATTGGTTGATCTGGTTTATCAGCTGTCTGGTGACCTGATGTTTATATACAACCAGCTCTGCTAACTGTCCAATTTGTTCCTTGATATGCTTAATCTTCTATCAGGAATCGCCTTTCTAATAACTCCCAACTATCTGTGCTGGATTGAGTTGATTCTCTGACGTATCAGAGGTTTTTGGATCCTTCTCCATTTTGTGTGCTAATCATGTTGACCCCCTCCTCTCTGTGCTGAGGGAGGGGATTATCTTGTACGTGTGGTTGCTCCGATTTGGTCACCACAATCTCTCCATTATCAATCAAGTCTTGGATTTTGTGCTTGAGAGACCAACAGTTTTGGGTATCATGGCCCGAGGATCCGGAATGGTAAGCACACTTTTTGCTTGGATCAAAATTTCATCCATCGGTATTGGTTGGTGGAAGAAGTTGCATAATCTTTTTCTGTTCCGTCAACAGTTTTAGCACATTCTCTAGTGAATCCCCTAAAGGGGTGAACGTTCTCCGACGCCTGGCCTCCAAATTTTTCTAAAATGGCAGGTTTGAAGGTTGTGCTGAAGTTTGAAAAGGGGAATAACTCCTCTTTTGAATGGGCATGCTGCTTGAGTCCCATTTTTGATTCTGTCCTTGCAATACCAAGGACACTTCTTCGTCTTTCTTCTTGTGCGTCCTTCGGGGATTATTCCCATAACTCCCAGAGTGAATATGTCCGGCAACGGCCTCCAAAGCGGTCAGATCTTTTATCTTCCCAGATTTGAGCACCATTTCTGCCATTTCGCCGTGCTTGATCATTTCTGACAATGGCTTTCCTATGCCTGCTAGGACCCTTTCATAATACAAGTCTTCTTAAATGTCGACGAATGTCATGACTATCTCAGACTCAGCCACAGGTGGAGTGACTTGTGCTGCCATTCGTCTCCATCGTTGAGCATATTCTCTGAATGACTCAGTACTTTGTTTCTTGATTTTGGTTATTTGATATTGTTGGGTTTGTACGAAATCGTGACGCAATCAAATTGCAAAATTAGCGGAAGCATGGTATATCAGAGTTTAAAAAATTTCTACAAAACCATTACCCGGATCATCCTTTATGCAAATTATTAATTTAAAACGATAAATAAGAAGTTATGGAATCATACCCTTGTAAAACGAAGCTTCCACAGGTACTAGTTCAACTCCTTGTTCTTCGTGATCTCCTTGAATTTTCGGGTTAGATTCCTTCCTTTGATCAACGTTAGCCACCCAAGTGTTTGGCCTCTAGAGGTGATCCACCAAGGAAGATGAATTATCAAGAAGGAGGGTGTTTGGCTTAACCTTAGTTTTCTATCCTCTATAGAAAAAGGAGTACTCTCCAACAATTGAAATTGCATCAATCTAATATCTATTATAAGACTTCTCTTATATAGACATTGGTCAACCCTTCTAATCCTATTGGACATGGGATTTCTTTTAATTAATTAAACTCCTTTAATTAATTTAGGCTTCCCACCACATGGGAATAATTAATTAAATTCATTTAATTAATTTGTCTCCTAATCTTATTAGGAATAAATGAGAGTACTAAATATTAAATTAATTACTAAACTCCTTTATAAATTAAAATAATAATAATTGTAATAATATTAATAAGACTCCTCTTATTAATTTATATTTAATATTTCCAAAATATTAAATAATAAACATTAAGCTATTTAATTTATTCTATCACCATAGATTAAATTAATTATACTTAATGCATTATTACGATTATGCCATTACCTTCTTAAATAATTATTCTTCCTTTTATGGTGTGACCCTTTAGGTTCTCCATATTAAACCGGTTGTGAATAAATCAATTAAAACAATTTTAATCTTATTTAAATAAATAAATTAAACTAATAATTTATTTAAATAAATAATATTTATTCTACAATAGGGATAAGCCTCCCTAGCGATCAACGACTTTCCAGATAATATAGATTTCAACATTAATCATAAAAGAACCTGTGAGTTAATAGTTACCATACAATTCAATCCTTCCACCATACAATGTCCCAATTAAATATAAGACATGGATTTACTGTCAAGTCTTATTTTATTTAATTATATGTATTTCGATTAGAAAATGCACAACTCCAAATAATGCAAATTAAAAACTCCTTTCTAATTTCATTTCACCTTGGCCAAGGATTCCTGGGTTGTCATTTAACGAATCACATAGGACATATCTCCTCTTTTACTAGAGGTGGTAGATTCTTTATTGATCATTCATTATCTCCATATGTAACTCATTATACCCAAGCATACCCTATATATGCCTTAAAAGGTCTTAAGGAATAAGTCAAAGTATAATTTGTTACATACAAGATACTATGATGATCTCAAGTCCAAGGATCACTTGTACTACTATCACATTAGGAATTCCTATTGACAGGCGAGTAAAACTCCATTAGGTATTCCATAGCGAATCACGTTCAGTGAACTTATTCTCCAATAAGCACCTACATACTTGCTTTAGTGTCTCCACACAAATGATCATGAGATCAATCATCCTCATCCAATGAGCAAGCAACATATGTACCAATCTATCCGGATTTACTAATCCCCTTTTTAGTAATCCCACGATTGGGAACTATTTTAGTTTTAGAGCTTTCTAAGAATTTAGATCTCATTAGCATGATCATCATCATGATTCTAAAAGCATTGCTTAAAACTATGGGTTATTTACATATTATAAAAACAGCACCATGTAGATAATTAAATGCCTTTAATAAATGAATATTTTTTTTTAATAAATAAATAAGATTGTTTACAAAGTACGTGCTTTATCATCATACATGATTGGCTTGTATGCACACTACTATCAATCTCCCACTTGCACTAAAGCCAATCGCCATGGTATCCCATACCCAACTTCTCTAAGTGACGATCAAACTGCTGTTGTGTTAAAGCTTTAGTTAATGGATCTGCAATGTTGTCTTGAGAGTCTACACTCTCCTCTTTCAATGATTTCTTTAATCAAAGTGCCGCAACACATTTTAGATTCAAGATGAGACTTAGGAACTATTCCTAGTTCTGTAATGAACTTTTCATCTAAAACATCAACTTGCAGCTTCACTTACAGTTATATACTCTGCCTCTGTCACTGAATCAGCAACTGTTTGCTGCTTGGAACTCTTCCAACTCACTGCGCCTCCGTTCAAGGTAAAAACATACCCCGAAACAGATTTACTGTCATCTTGGTCCGTTTGAAAACTTGAGTCTGTGAAGCCCTCGAGTTTTAATTCAGACCCACCGTAGACAAGAAAAATATCTTTAGTCCTTCTCAAGTACTTTAGGATATTCTTCACTGCCTTCCAGTGCTCTTCTCCAAGATTCGACTGGTATCCGCTCGTTACACTAAGTGCATGAGCAACATCCGGTCTAGTACATATCATACCGTACATGATAGATCCTATTGCAGAAGCATAAGGGATCTTACTCATACGGTCTCTCTCCTCAGGTGTCTTTGGGGCCTGTTTCTTGGAGAGATGTATTCCATGGCTCATCAGCATGAGACCTCTTTTGGAATCTTCCATGCTAAATCTCTTTAGCATTGCATCAATGTACGTTCCTTGGGATAAACCAAGCATCCTTTTAGATCTATCTCTATAGATCTTTATCCCCAAAATATAGGATGCTTCTCCCAAGTCCTTCATGGAGAAGTGTTTAGATAACCAGATTTTAATCGATTGTAGCATAGGAATGTCATTCCCTATCAGTAATATATCATCAACATATAATACAAGGAATGAAATTGCGCTCCCACTAACCTTCTTGTACACACATGGTTCATCGTCATTTTTGATAAAATCAAACTCTTTGATTGTCTCATCAAAACGAATGTTCCATCTACGAGAAGCTTGCTTCAATCCATAAATGGATCGTTGCAGCTTACAGACTTGATTTATTCCAACCTTTGAAACAAATCCCTCTGGCTGTGTCATATACACATCATCCTCAAGTTTCCAATTGAGGAAGGCCGTTTTCACGTCCATCTGCCAGATCTCATAGTCGTTATAAGCTGCAATCGCAAGCAAAATCCGAATGGACTTGAGCATAGCTACTGGTGAAAAGGTTTCATCATAATCAACTCCTTGTCTTTGTTTGAAACCTTTTGCAACCAGTCGGGCCTTATAGGTCTCCACCTTGCCGTCCGCTCCAGTCTTTCTTTTAAAGACCCATTTACACCCAATAGGCTTAATGCCTTCAGGTGGTGAAACCAAAGTCCATACTTTGTTTTCATACATAGAGTCCATTTCGGATTTCATGGCTTCAAGCCATTTCCCTGAGTGTTTATTACTCATGGCCTGTTCGTAATTCAATGGATCATCATCATTCATGATGTGTACCTCATCGTCATCCTCTATAACGAATCCATACCTCTCAGGTATCTTCGGTACTCTCCAAGATTTACGAACAGGGTGTGGTATAGTAGGTTCTTCTACTTGGTCAGGTACCTGACTTTGATCCGTGGTAATTTGTGGTTCTTGAACTTCTTCAAGATATATCTTACTCCCACTGACCCCTTCATGGATAAACTCCTTTTCCAAGAAGGCAGCATGTTTCGCAACAAACACCTTTTGATCAGTTAGATGATAGAAATAATACCCTACAGTTTCTTTAGGGTATCCCACAAATCTACACTTTTCGGATTTAGTCTGTAGCTTATCATGTTCAAACTTTTTGACATAAGCTGGACAACCCCAAGTCTTAACATGCTTAAGATTTGGTTTCCTCCCCTTCCACATCTCATATGGAGTCTTTGGGGCGGATTTGGTAGGTACCTTGTTAAGTAGGTATGCAGCCGTTTCTAGGGCATATCCCCAGAAGGAAATTGGAAGGTCGGTAAAACTCATCATGGATCGAACCATGTCTAACAGTGTTCGATTTCTCCTTTCAGATACTCCATTTAACTGTGGTGTACCTGGAGGAGTCCATTGTGAGATTATACCATTTTCTTTGAGACAATTGAGAAACTCACCGCTTAAGTATTCTCCGCCTCGATCTGATCGAAGTATCTTTATACTCTTGCCCGTTTGTTTCTCTACTTCACTTCTGAACTCTTTGAACTTTTCAAATGATTCTGACTTGTATTTCATTAAATACACATATCCAAATCTTGAGTGATCATCAGTGAAAGTAATAAAATAAGAATACCCACCCCGTGCACTTGTTGTCATAGGCCCACAAACGTCTGTGTGAATCAATGTCAACAACTCTGTAACTCTTTCTCCTCTTCCACTAAAAGGAGATTTAGTCATTTTACCCATGAGACAAGATTCACAAGTTGGATATGATTCATAATCGGATGGCTCGAGGAGCCCATCTTTATGCAACTTGGATAATCTTGTTTCATTGATATGACCGAGTCTACAGTGCCACATGTAGGTATAATTAATATCATCTCTTTTCCTTTTCTTAGTTTGTTCAATTTGAAATATATTTTCTTGTAAGTCAAGTGTATAAAGTCCATTTCGCAAATTTCCAATACCATATAAAACATCGTCTTTATAAATAGAACAACTATTGTTCTTTATAACAACGTTAAATCCTTCCATATCCAATACAGAAATTGAAATAATGTTTTTAATAATATTCGGAACATAATAACAATTATTAAGATAAATGGACTTGCCCGAAGGCATTGCTAAATAATAAGTTCCTACAGCTAATACAGCAACCTTTGCTCCATTCCCTACTCGTAGGATCACCTCATCATTGTTCAGCTTTCTACTTCTGACCAGTCCCTTCACATTATTACATATGTGAGAACCACAGCCGGTATCCAATACCCAAGTAGAATTTTGACTTTCTGAAAAATTAATTTCAATCATGAACAAACCTTGATTGGAAGTCGAAGCTTCTCCAAGCTTCTTGTCTGCCAGAAACTTCTTGCAGTTTTTCTTCCAATGACCCGGCTCGTTGCAATGAAAGCACATTCCTTTAGCTGGTTCAGGTTTCTTTTGTTCCTTTTCTTTCCCCTTTCCCTTAGCCTTCTTGGATTTCTTCTTTTCAGAAGATACCTTAGGTCTCTTCCTTTTATTGGAAGAATCCACAATCAAGATATGGTTCTTCTTGGATGGGAAGTGACCTTCTGCAGTTTTCAGCATGTTAAGCAGCTCAGGCAAGCTGACATCTAGCTTATTCATGTGAAAATTAACCACAAACTGCGAGAAGGTCTCAGGGAGTGACTGCAAGACCAAGTCTTGACTCAACTCCCCATCCATGACGAACCCAAGCTGTCCAAGGCGTTCAATCAAATTGATTACTTTCAGGACATGAGTCTCGACGGCAGTACCCTCGGTCATCCGTGATCGGAAGAGCTCCTTAGATATCTCATATCTAGCAGTCCTACTCTGTTCACCATACAACTCCTTGAGGTGAAGCAGCATAGCAGGAGCATCCATTTTTTCGTGCTGACGCTGAAGCTCGTTATTCATGGATGCGAGCATGATGCATTGAGCCACAGATGCATCATCTTGCCACTTATTGAAAGTGACAATCTCTTCCTCAGAGGCTGTTTCTGAAACAGATTCAGGGACAGTTGAATTTAGGACATAAGAAATCTTTTCAGCAGTGAGAACAATTCTCAGATTTCTTAGCCAGTCCTCATAATTCGGCCCGGTAAGCTTGTTTGCATCAAGTATGCTTCGTAATGAGATTAGTGATTTAGACATTTTTAAAATTCTGCTTGTGAAAAATAACATTTTAGCAAACATTCATTTTATTAATTTTGCATACCAAAATAAATTTAGGTCTTTATTTTAAATTGGTATCTCCTACTATTTTCATCAAACTATATTACCCTCACTTATATAGTTCGGCAACATCTAATTAAAGATTTGCTAGTGAGAATAAGGATCCCATTTCAAATGTATATAACCTTGTGGATAGCACAACAAGCGATATACAAATAAATAGGTAGACAACTCTTGTCAATTACAACACTATATAACTCCTTTTATTTTGCCTCTTAAATCATAATGGTCAAGTGTGTGCACATCCGAACTAAAATGATTTAAGTTAAGTCCAGCCTAGCACTTTCATAAATTCAAAAAAGAAAAATGTTCGTCCTTGTGGATAGCACAACAAGACTAGATCGTTCAATTTTCTTGATAAGCATCAAATGTGATTAATTAACATCTTAAATACGCAATACTCGCCTTGTGGATAGCACAACAAGCTCATATTAAATATCTAATACTCTATTAATTTATCATGCTAGAAGGCGACGTTCGATATTCCAAATATCATTTGAACACTTCGGACTTAATATTATTTCTTTGAGGGGTTTGTTATTATTAGTCTCATCTTGTTTAGCGCGCATGCACATATATATATAAAATACGCGTCATTTTATTAAACATGCGAAGCATGTTTGCATAAAATATAATATATATAATATTTAGCATGCAATATAGAATATTATATTCTACCCGGATTGATTATGGACTTTTATTCTAGTTTGGTTCACTAGAGCCACCAAGTGAACCAAAAGGTCAAACCTAGGAGTGCAAGAATTTAAATTTAAATATAACTATTACATTTAAACTCGGGCTCCATACAAACGGGTCTTCACGCGCTCCTTGCTCCTTGGTCTCCAATTTCTTCAAGATAATTCTAACTATTCTTATTACATTAAACTATTTAATTTAAATAGAAACCTTGATCAACAGTCAATGGGAAGTACATAGGAAGGAGATAGAATTTTACATCAAGAAAAAAAAATTAGAGAAGACGAGGTACGCAGACCCCATTTAATAAAACCCATTCATTCAAGCATTCAACTAAAATAAAATCCAATCACATTGGTCAAATAGTCCATAATCAATCTCCATTTATTTTCATACATATCACCATATATATCAATAAATAAATATTCATCTCATGAATTAAAACATTCCATATATATATGAGTATCATTTAATGGGCAATTTTAAATTGCATGAAATCCAATTTCAAGATTAAAATAAACTCTTTATTTTAATTATAAAATTATTTAGAATATAATATATAAATATATCATATTTATTTATTTTTTTAAAAAAATCACCTTCTTTTATTAAAAGAGTCCTGCAGGTTTATTAAAAAAGTCCTTTCCTGATGGGTCACCTTCTTTTTTGGAGTAAGAAAGAGACAACACCTTTTCTTTGCAGAATTCAAGATTAGCACCAAAAAAAAATTGTGATTCGTCCCAAAAAAAGTATTTTATTTTTTTTCTTAAAAAATATAATTTTATACAATAAAATTATTCCCAATAAATTATTTTAAATACATACCCATATGTATATGAAATCAAAAATAAATTAATAATTGCATAAAGATTTGGCTCTGATGCCACTGTTGGGTTTGTACGAAATCGTGACGCAATCAAATTGCAAAATTAGCGGAAGCATGGTATATCAGAGTTTAAAAAATTTATACAAAACCATTACCCGGATCATCCTTTATGCAAATTATTAATTTAAAACGATAAATAAGAAGTTATGGAATCATACCCTTGTAGAACGAAGCTTCCACAGGTACTAGTTCAACTCCTTGTTCTTCGTGATCTCCTTGAATTTTTGGGTTAGATTCCTTCCTTTGATCAACGTTAGCCACCCAAGTGTTTGGCCTCTAGAGGTGATCCACCAAGGAAGATGAATTATCAAGAAGGAGAGTGTTTGGCTTAACCTTAGTTTTCTATCCTCTATAGAAAAAGGAGTACTCTCCAACAATTGAAATTGCATCAATCTAATATCTATTATAAGACTTCTCTTATATAGACATTGGTCAACCCTTCTAATCCTATTAGACATGGGATTTCTTTTAATTAATTAAACTCCTTTAATTAATTTAGGCTTCCCACCACATGGGAATAATTAATTAAATTCATTTAATTAATTTGTCTCCTAATCTTATTAGGAATAAATGAGAGTACTAAATATTAAATTAATTACTAAACTCCTTTATAAATTAAAATAATAATAATTGTAATAATATTAATAAGACTCCTCTTATTAATTTATATTTAATATTTTCAAAATATTAAATAATAAACATTAAGCTATTTAATTTATTCTATCACCATAGATTAAATTAATTATACTTAATGCATTATTACGATTATGCCATTACCTTCTTAAATAATTATTCTTCCTTTTATGGTGTGACCCTTTAGGTTCTCCATATTAAACCGGTTGTGAATAAATCAATTAAAACAATTTTAATCTTATTTAAATAAATAAATTAAACTAATAATTTATTTAAATAAATAATATTTATTCTACAATAGGGATAAGCCTCCCTAGCGATCAACGACTTTCCAGATAATATAGATTTCAACATTAATCATAAAAGAACCTGTGAGTTAATAGTTACCATACAATTCAATCCTTCCACCATACAATGTCCCAATTAAATATAAGACATGGATTTACTGTCAAGTCTTATTTTATTTAATTATATGTATTTCGATTAGAAAATGCACAACTCCAAATAATGCAAATTAAAAACTCCTTTCTAATTTCATTTCACCTTGGCCAAGGATTCCTGGGTTGTCATTTAACGAATCACATAGGACATATCTCCTCTTTTACTAGAGGTGGTAGATTCTTTATTGATCATTCATTATCTCCATATGTAACTCATTATACCCAAGCATACCCTATATATGCCTTAAAAGGTCTTAAGGAATAAGTCAAAGTATAATTTGTTACATACAAGATACTATGATGATCTCAAGTCCAAGGATCACTTGTACTACTATCACATTAGGAATTCCTATTTACAGGCGAGTAAAACTCCATTAGGTATTCCATAGCGAATCACGTTCAGTGAACTTATTCTCCAATAAGCACCTACATACTTGCTTTAGTGTCTCCACACAAATGATCATGAGATCAATCATCCTCATCCAATGAGCAAGCAACATATGTACCAATCTATCCGGATTTACTAATCCCCTTTTTAGTAATCCCACGATTGGGAACTATTTTAGTTTTAGAGCTTTCTAAGAATTTAGATCTCATTAGCATGATCATCATCATGATTCTAAAAGCATTGCTTAAAACTATGGGTTATTTACATATTATAAAAATAGCACCATGTAGATAATTAAATGCCTTTAATAAATGAATATTTTTTTTAATAAATAAATAAGATTGTTTACAAAGTACGTGCTTTATCATCATACATGATTGGCTTGTATGCACACTACTATCAGATATCTGTCTGGAGCCAGTTGAGACTGGAAACTGAATTTATTAAGGAAGGCATGTGCCAGTGATAGTAGTGTGCATACAAGTCAATCATGTATGATGACAAAGCACATACTTTGTAAACAATCTTATTAGTTTATTAATAAAATATTCATTTAAGGCATATAATTATCTACATGGTGCTGTTTTTATAATATGTAAATAACCCATAGTTTTAAACAATGCTTTTAGAATCATGATGAGATCATGATAATGAGATCTAAATTCTTAGAAAGCTTAAAAACTAAAATAGTTCCCAATTGTGGGATTACTAAAATGGGGATTAGTAAATCCGGATAGATTGGTACATATGTTGCTTGCTCATTGGATGAGGATGACTGATCTCATGGTCATTTGTGTGGAGACACTAAAGCAAGTATGTAGGTACTTATTGGAGAATAAGTTCACTGAACGTGACTCGCTATGGAATACCTAATGGAGTTTTACTCGCCTGTCAATAGGAATTTCTAATGTGATAGTAGTACATGTGATCCTTGGACTTGAGATCATCATAGTATCTTGTATGTAACAAATTATACTTTGACTAATTCCTTAAGGCCTTTTAAGGCATATATAGGGTATGCTTGGGTGTAATGAGTTACATATGGAGATAATGAATGATCAATAAAGAATCTACCACCTCTAGTAAAAGAGGAGATATGTCCTATGTGATTCGTTAAATGACAACCCAGGAATCCTTGGCCAAGGTAAAATGAAATTAGAAAGAGGTTTCTAATTTGCCTTATTTGGAGTTGTGCATTTTCTAATCGAAATACATATGATTAAATAAATTAAGACTTGACAGTAAATCCATGTCTTATATTTAATTGGGACATTGTATGGTGGAAGGATTGAATTGTACGGTAACTATTAACTCACAGGTTCTTTTATTATTAATGTTGAAATCTATATTATCTGGAAAGTCGTTGATCGCTAGGGAGGCTTATCCCTATTGTAGAATAAATGTTATTTATTTAAATAGATTATTAGTTTAATTTGTTTATTTAAATAAGATTAGAATTGTTCTAATTGATTTATTCACAACCGGTTTAATATGGAGAACCTAAAGGGTCACACCATAAAAGGAAGAAGAATTATTTAAGAAGAAAATGGCATGATAGTAATAATGCATTAAGTATAATTAATTTAATCTATGATGATAGAATAAATTAAATAGCTTAATGTTTATTATTTAATATTTTAGAAATATTAAATATAAATTAATAAGAGGAGTCTTATTAATATTATTATTATTATTATTATTATAATTCTAAAGGAGTTTAGGAATTAATATAATATCAGTACTCTCTCTCAATCCTAATAAAGATTAGGATATAAATTAATTAAAAGTATTTAATTAATTAAATAAATAACCCTATTCTAATTGGATTAGGAGGGTTAACCTAATATCTATATAAGAGAGTCTTATATCAGAAATAAGGTACGTGAATTTTTCAAGAGTTGGGAGTACACATATTCTATAGAGATAGAAACAAGGGTTAAGCCAATAACCCATCTTACTGAGTTCTTCATCTTCCTTGGTGGATCACCGTTAGAGGCCAAACATTTGGGTGGCTGACATTGATCAAGGGAAGGAGCCACTACAGAGGAATCAAAGGAATCAAAGGAGTAGAACTTATACCTGAGGAAGCTTAGATCTTCAAAGGTATAATTCTGTTTTTCTCCTTCCTCATTCACTGATAATTGATGCATAAGAATGATCATGGTAATGGGTTTATATAAATTTTTAAAAACCTAGTTTTTTACGCTTCCGCCCTATTTATGTGATTTGATTGCATGATTGCGTTACGTACAAACCTAACAGCCAGCTCTTCCCATCTGTGGATTTTAGAGTTGTCCAATCGGGCATACCAGGCTCTAGCCTCTCCGGTCAGACTTTTCTGGAATAACTGCATTCGGAGTTTCTCGTCCTCTGCATAGGATCCGAGCTCTCCAATGAATACTTTCAAATGAATGTAGGGGTCTCCCAATCCATCGTATTTCTCAAAATCAGGAGCTCGAAATTTTTCAAGATAACGAGCCCCAGGGAAAATACATAAGTCTAAATAATTGACACTGTCAAATGCCCTAGTCCCTTTGACAGACCGGATAGTTTCTTCCATCTGTTGGACTTTCTTCAGAATGTCACCTGCTTCCTGCTCTTTGTTAAGGATGGTGATTTCAGAGGTTTTGTTGGTAGTATCCTGATTCTGTGGTTCAGGAATCTGAGTGTCTTTCTTTCTGGTCTCTTGACTGCCATCGTGTGTTCCTGGTTCTGTGTGACCATGTGCTTGTTTTCCTTTAAGGGCTTTACTTTGCTCTCTTAAGAAAAGAGCCAATTCGGCTATCTAGTTCTTCAGTACTTCAAATTCTTCCCTAGAGACAGGTGGATTCTGGCTGAGCACTGGAAGCCATGTCCGGAGATGGGATTAGTGCTTTTTTAGACTTAGATCCGATGAAAGGACCAATTTTTCACCTACAACAAAATGTAGGCTTGTCAATTTCCTGAGGTAGGTATGGATAGGATGCATGCCATGATGTGTTTTTAAGGTTTTTTAATCTTATCTTGCAAAATAGAGGTCAGTTATTTTGGTGACAGGATAACATGACAGGCTTTATATAGGGAATGTATATTTACATTATGATATCTACATTGTGCTATTTACATTGGAAATGAAAACTTGACATTGAATAAAAAGAGGAAGGCTGAAGAGGCTTCCCTTTGGATTTGGTTAATCAGAGGCTGACCTATCTTAGGCTACTTTTGCGACTTTTTCGTGTTGGGTTTGTACGTAACGCAATCATGCAATCAATTCACATAAATAGGGCAGAAGCGTAAGAAACTAGGTTTTCAAAATTTATACAAACCCATTACCATGATCATTCTTGTGCATCAATTATCAATGAATGAAGAAGGAGAAAAATAGAATTATACCTTTGAAGATACAAGCTTCCTCAGGTACAAGTTCTACTCCTTTGATTCCTTTGATTCCTCTGTAGTGGCTCCTTCCCTTGATCAATGTCAGTCACCCAAATGTTTGGCCTCTAACGGTGATCCACCAAGGAAGATGAAGAACTCAGTAAGATGGGTTATTGGCTTAACCCTTGTTTCTATCTCTATAGAATATGTGTACTCCCAACTCTTGAAAAATTCACGTCCCTTATTTCTGATATGAGACTCTCTTATATAGATATTAGGTTAACCCTCCTAATCCAATTAGAATAGGGAAT
Source organism: Panax stipuleanatus (assembly GCA_020205555.1). Taxonomy (NCBI): domain Eukaryota; kingdom Viridiplantae; phylum Streptophyta; class Magnoliopsida; order Apiales; family Araliaceae; genus Panax; species Panax stipuleanatus. The sequence continues at coordinate 31,587,543 of CM035123.1, forward strand.
TAATTAAATACTTTTAATTAATTTATATCCTAATCTTTATTAGGATTGAGAGAGAGTACTGATATTATATTAATTCCTAAACTCTTTTAGAATTAAAATAATAATAATATTAATAAGACTCCTCTTATTAATTTATATTTCATATTTCTAAAATATTAAATAATAAACATTAAGCTATTTAATTTATTCTATCATCATAGATTAAATTAATTCTATCATCATGGATGCGAGCATGATGCATTGAGCCACAGATGCATCATCTTGCCACTTATTGAAAGTGGCAATCTCTTCCTCAGAGGCTGTTTCTGAAACAAATTCAGGGATAGTGGAATTTAGGACATAAGAAATCTTTTCAGCAGTGAGAACAATTCTCAGATTTCTTAGCCAGTCCTCATAATTCGGGCCGGTAAGCTTATTTGCATCAAGTATGCTTCGTAGTGAGATTAGTGATTTTGACATTTTTAAAATTATGCATGTGAAAAGACAACATTTTAGCAAACATTCATTTTATTAACTTTGCATACCAAAATAAATTTAGGTCTTTATTTTAAATTGGTATCTCCCACTATTTTCATCAAACTATATTACCCTCACTCATATAGTTCGGCAACATGTAATTAAAGATTTGCTAGTGAGATTAAGGATCCCATTTCAAATGTATATAACCTTGTGGATAGCACAACAAGCGATATACAAATAAATAGGTAGACAACTCTTGTCAATTACATCACCATGTAACTCCTTTTATTTTGCCTCTTAAATCATAATAGTCATGTGTGTGCACATCCGAACTAAAATAATTTAAGTTAAGTCCAGCCTAGCACTTTCATAAATTCAAAAAAGATAAATTTTCGTCCTTGTGGATAGCACAACAAGACTAAATCGTTCAATTTTCTTGATAAGCATCAAATGTGATTAATTAACATCTTAAATATTCAATACTCGCCTTGTGGATAGCACAACAAATTCATATTAAATATTTAATACTCTATTAACTAATCATGCTAGAAGGCGACGTTCGATATTCCAAATATCATTTGAACGCTTCAAACTTAATAATATTTCTTTGAGGGGTTTGTTATTATTTGTCTCATCTTTTTAAGCGCGCATGCACATATATATATAAAATACGCGTCATTTTATTAAACATGCGAAGCATGTTTGTATAAAATATAATATATATAATATTTAGCATGCAATATAGAATACTATATTCTACCCGGATTGATTATGGACTTTTATTCTAGTTTGGTTCACTAGAGCCACCAAGTGAACCAAAAGGTCAAACCTAGGAGTGCAAAAATTTAACTTTAAACGTAACTGTTACATTTAAACCTGGGCTCCATACAAACGGGTCTTCACGCGCTCCTTGCTCCTTGGTCTCCAGTTTCTTCAAGATAATTCTAACTATCTCTATTACATAAATTATTTTTAAATAGAAACCTTGATCAGCAGTCAAGGGGAAGTACATAGAAGGGAGATAGAATTTTACACCGAGAATAAAATCAGAGAAGACGAGGTACGCAGACCCCATTTTATAAAACCCATACATTTAAGCATTCATCCAAAATAAAATCCAATCACATTGGTCATAGTCCATAATCAATCCCTTTTATTACCATACATATCATCATACGTATCGATAAAACTTATTCATCTCATGAAAGTAAATTCATTCTATATATGTATTAATATCTGTTAATGGGCAAAAGTTTGCTAAACTTTGTTTTTGGAAAAATAAACTCCTTTATTTCACTCAAAAATAATTCCAAATTAAACTCTTTAATTTTAGCAATTCTGAAATCTCATTTCATATAAAATAAACATCTTTATTTTAAACATTTATTAATTAAATAAACCATTCATTTAATTAAATAAAAAAAAATTCAGTTCCTGTCTAGTGGCGCAGCTGCGCAGCATGAAAACCAGGAACAGCACCCGGCGCAGCTTTGCAGCAATATTGCCTTGTACCGGCACAGCTGCGCAGCTTCGCAGAATCTGAAAAATTTTTGTTGCCCAGAACTCGATCCAATCGCATATCATACATGTATGGAATCACATAGACTGATAATTAGCACAAGATTGGCTCTGATACCACTGTTGGGTTTGTACGTAACGCAATCATGCAATCAAATCACATAAATAGGGTGGAAGCGTAAGAAACTAGGTTTTCAAAATTTATACAAACCCATTACCATGATCATTCTTGTGCATCAATTATCAGTGAATGAAGAAGGAGAAAAACAGAATTATACCTTTGAAGATACAAGCTTCCTCTGGTATAAGTTCTACTCCTTTAATTCCTTTGATTCCTCTGTAGTGGCTCCTTCAATTGATCAATGTCAGCCACCCAAATGTTTGGCCTCTAACGGTGATCCACCAAGGAAGATGAAGAACTCAGTAAGATGGGTTATTGGCTTAACCCTTGTTTCTATCTCTATAGAATATGTGTACTCCCAACTCTCGAAAAATTCACGTCCCTTATTTCTGATATAAGACTCTCTTATATAGATATTAGGTTAACCCTCCTAATCCAATTAGAATAGGGTTTTATTTAATTAATTAATTAAATACTTTTAATTAATTTATATCCTAATCTTTATTAGGATTGAGAGAGAGTACTGATATTAAATTAATTCCATAACTCCTTTAGAATTAAAATAATAATAATAATAATAATAATATTAATAAGACTCCTCTTATTAATTTATATTTAATATTTCTAAAATATTAAATAATAAACATTAAGCTATTTAATTTATTCTATCATCATAGATTAAATTAATTATACTTAATGCATTATTACTATCATGCCATTTTCTTCTTAAATAATTCTTCTTCCTTTTATGGTGTGACCCTTTAGGTTCTCCATATTAAACTGGTTGTGAATAAATCAATTAGAACAATTCTAATCTTATTTAAATAAATAAATTAAACTAATAATCTATTTAAATAAATAACATTTATTCTACAATAGGGATAAGCCTCCCTAGCGATCAACGACTTTCCAGATAATATAGATTTCAACATTAATCATAAAAGAACTTGTGAGTTAATAGTTACCGTACAATTCAATCCTTCCACCATACAATGTCCCAATTAAATATAAGACATGGATTTACTATCAAGTCTTAATTTATTTAATCATATGTATTTCGATTAAAAAAATGCACAACTCCAAATAATGCAAATTAGACACCTCTTTCTAATTTCATTCTATCTTGGCCAAGGATTCCTGGGTTGTCATTTAACGAATCACATAGGACATATCTCCTCTTTTACTAGAGGTGGTAGATTCTTTATTGATCATTCATTATCTCCATATGTAACTCATTACACCCAAGCATACCCTATATATGCCTTAAAAGGCCTTAAGGAATTAGTCAAAGTATAATTTGTTACATACAAGATACTATGATGATCTCAAGTCCAAGGATCACATGTACTACTATCACATTAGGAATTCCTATTGACAGGCGAGTAAAACTCCATTAGGTATTCCATAGCGAGTCACGTTCAGTGAACTTATTCTCCAATAAGCACCTACATACTTGCTTTAGTGTCTCCACACAAATGACCGTGAGATCAGTCATCCTCATCCAATGAGCAAGCAACATATGTACCAATCTATCCGGATTTACTAATCCCCATTTTAGTAATCCCACAATTGGGAACTATTTTAGTTTTTAAGCTTTCTAAGAATTTAGATCTCATTATCATGATCTCATCATGATTCTAAAAGCATTGCTTAAAACTATGGGTTATTTACATATTATAAAAACAGCACCATGTAGATAATTATATGCCTTAAATGAATATTTTATTAATAAATAAATAAGATTGTTTACAAAGTATGTGCTTTGTCATCATACATGATTGGCTTGTATGCACACTACTATCATTTCGGCATGAAGGTCCCCAGATCATCGCAATCTACTAGAGAGGAAATTAATTCCAATCTTTCAACTGGAGCGAATCTGAGTGGTGCTTTTTCACGAGCCCCGAAGACATTACTCTGTCACCGACGGGTTTGCCTCTTGGTGGAGGAATCATACAACATACATTCACATACATCGCGTCTCACCGTATGCCTATGATGACATTGGTGTGAAGCACTAATATTTGTGCGAAGCACTAATAAAGCAGGAAAGCATTCATTCACATTCATTCAATGTAAAGACGCAGCATTCACGCATTAATTCAATGTAAAGTAAACTCAGCATTCACACATACGCAGATATGAAAGGGAAATGTTGCAAAGATTTGAATGCGACCTTAAGCCCTCTACTGTCCCCAGCAGAGTCGCCACCTGTCGACGTCGGGAAAAAATTGCGAGTCGAGTTGGACCCGAATCTTTCTCTTTTCCTAAGTTTTGTCTACCCTTATTCTTTTTATTGTTAAAAAGGTTTTGAAGGGTTTTTTAGGAAAAGGCCAACATGTATCATGTCGACGATTTGATCATTTTACAGAGTTGCCAGTTGGTAGTTTTGAAATGGTTGTTCCAACTCAACCGAGTTTTGTTTGAAAGGAAGCCCAATTTCTGGACACTGTCGAAACTGAATCTTTGAAACCGAAGTTCTAAGTTCGGGGGCTTGGTTAAGTGTGGGGAAGGTGTTAGGCACCCCACAACTCCCGTGTAAATACGGTACCGCATCTTTTCAATATTTCCCTTTTAAATCTGCACTGTGTGTGTATGTTGGAAGAAATTGGGTCTCTATATGATTGATTGAAAGCATAGACATGCTTCGTTGAACCTATATACGAAGGTTTTGATTTGATTTACAAAAGTTTCTTTGTTAGACAAAATTATTAAAATGATGTTTTGAAAGCAGGTTTTGAAACCCTTACGCTAACATATGAATTGAAGCATATTAATACTTTCATTTTTTTTTTCTTTTCAGCCTTTTGGCTCAATTTGAATGGTGATTGTCGGGCTGCGAAGCATCCTCGACCACATAATATATACAAGTGTCGGTCTTCTCATGGGCATGACAGCCATCAGAATGACTCTGACACGACAAAATATATTTTCACTATGTTGAGACCTTAAATTCGGATAACCGTTTTAAGGTCTTTTGATTGTACATTTTTACAGAAAAAATTGGCAGTGTACATTTGTAAAGTGGAATTTTTCCATCGTGGGAATCAGATTCCGATCAGTTTGATCGTGAATCCCACGATTCCTAGGCTCACAGAGGGAAGCCAATAACAATCTGCACAGTTCAAATATGTACTAAAATATATATTTACATCCAAATATCGCCAAAACCAAGGATTCATCAGTAAATCCTGGTGTGAGCATAGCCTAAGCATCTCGTTCCCACTAGATAGCGATCCAAGGGCCGCGAGATTGCTTTATAAGGAATAAAACTAGAAAAGTGCTAGATTTAAGTAAATCTTAGCCATTCTAGCTTCCCGATTCCATCTGGACCTATTTTGAACCGTTTAAAAGCTAGAGTTGGCGAGATTTAAAAAAATCTAGTTCGCCCGCAGAAATGTCAGTGCCGATTCATATCAAATGAATATTTAAAGCAGATATTTAATCAAAATGATTAAAGAACATATATATAATTATATATATACAAAAGCTGTAAAGGGCGATAGGTTTTCACTCCGATTCCCAAACTGGAATGTAGATATATATATTTAAAAAACTGTAAAAAGCCACGGAGTAATCCAGGCTGGACAGAATTGAAATATATATATATATATATATATATGTATAAAAGCGGTAAAGGGCGGTGGGTTCTCACTCCGATGCCCGGACTGGAATGGAAATATATATATTTATAAAAGCTATAAAATTCCATGGAGTGATACAAGCTCGACGAAATGTAAATATATATATAAAAGCTGTAAAGGGCGACAAACATTCTATCCTTTTCCCGGACAGAAAATGTAAGTATATATATTTATAAAAGCAGTAAAAAGGCCACAGAATGATCCAAGCCAAATTGGAATGTAAATAATTATATATATAGTTAATATATATATATTAAAGCGATAAAAAGGCCACAAATTATAAATCTAGACCCAAATAAATCAGAAATATATATATATATATATATATATATATATAGTTATACATATAAAAGCAGTAAACTACCAAAGATTTGACATCCGGGCTTGACAGAATTGAAAAGTTAGTATATATACAGTTAAATATTGTTGGGTTTGTACGAAATCGTGACGCAATCAAATTGCAAAAATTAGCGGAAGCATGGTGTATCAGAGTTTAAAAAATTTCTACAAAACCATTACCCGGATCATCCTTTATGCAAATTATTAATTTAAAACGATAAATAAGAAGTTATGGAATCATACCCTTGTAGAACGAAGCTTCCACAGGTACTAGTTCAACTACTTGTTCTTCGTGATCTCCTTGAATTTTCGGGTTAGATTCTTTCCTTTGATCAACGTTAGCCACCCAAGTGTTTGGCCTCTAGAGGTGATCCACCAAGGAAGATGAATTATCAAGAAAGAGGGTGTTTGGCTTAACCTTAGTTTTCTATCCTCTATAGAAAAGGAGTACTCTCCAACAATTGGAATTACATCAATCTAATATCTATTATAAGACTTCTCTTATATAGACATTGGTCAACCCTTCTAATCCTATTAGACATGAGATTTCTTTTAATTAATTAAACTCCTTTAATTAATTTAGGCTTCCCACCACATGGGAATAATTAATTAAATTCATTTAATTAATTTGTCTCCTAATCTTATTAGGAATAAATGAGAGTACTAAATATTAAATTAATTACTAAACTCCTTTAGAAATTAAAATAATAATAATTGTAATAATATTAATAAGACTCCTCTTATTAATTTATATTTAATATTTCCAAAATATTAAATAATAAACATTAAGCTATTTAATTTATTCTATCACCATAGATTAAATTAATTATACTTAATGCATTATTACGATTATGCCATTACCTTCTTAAATAATTATTCTTCCTTTTATGATGTGACCCTTTAGGTTCTCCATATTAAACCGGTTGTGAATAAATCAATTAAAACAATTTTAATCTTATTTAAATAAATAAATTAAACTAATAATTTATTTAAATAAATAATATTTATTCTACAATAGGGATAAGCCTCCCTAGCGATCAACGACTTTCCAGATAATATAGATTTCAACATTAATCAAAAAGAACCTGTGAGTAAATAGTTACCGTACAATTCAATCCTTCCACCATACAATGTCCCAATTAAATATAAGACATGGATTTACTGTCAAGTCTTATTTTATTTAATTATATGTATTTCGATTAGAAAATGCACAACTCCAAATAATGCAAATTAGAAACTCCTTTCTAATTTCATTTCACCTTGGCCAAGGATTCCTGGGTTGTCATTTAACGAATCACATAGGACATATCTCCTCTTTTACTAGAGGTGGTAGATTCTTTATTGATCATTCATTATCTCCATATGTAACTCATTATACCCAAGCATACCCTATATATGCCTTAAAAGGTCTTAAGGAATAAGTCAAAGTATAATTTGTTACATACAAGATACTATGATGATCTCAAGTCCAAGGATTACTTGTACTACTATCACATTAGGAATTCCTATTGACAGGCGAGTAAATCTCCATTAGGTATTCCATAGCGAATCACGTTCAGTGAACTTATTCTCCAATAAGCACCTACATACTTGCTTTAGTGTCTCCACACAAATGATCATGAGATCAATCATCCTCATCCAATGAGCAAGCAACATATGTACCAATCTATCCGGATTTACTAATCCCCTTTTTAGTAATCCCACGATTGGGAACTATTTTAGTTTTAAAACTTTCTAAGAATTTAGATCTCATTAGCATGATCATCATCATGATTCTAAAAGCATTGCTTAAAACTATGGGTTATTTACATATTATAAAAACAGCAACATGTAGATAATTAAATGCCTTTAATAAATGAATATTTTATTAATAAATAAATAAGATTGTTTACAAAGTACGTGCTTTATCATCATACATGATTGGCTTGTATGCACACTACTATCAATCTCCCACTTGCACTAAAGCCAATCGCCATGGTATCTCATACCCATCTTCTCTAAGTGACGATCAAACTGCTGTTGTGTTAAAGCTTTAGTAAATGGATCTGCAATGTTATCTTGAGAGTCTACACGCTCCAAGGTGACGTCTCCTCTTTCAATGATCTCCCTGATCAAGTGAAATCGCCGCAACACGTGGTTAGATTTCTGATGAGACCTGGGTTCCTTAGCCTGTGCAACTGCTCCTGTGTTGTCACAGTAAACGGGAACTGCTTCTCCAATGCTAGGAACCACACCAAGTTCAGTTATGAACTTCTTCATCCAAACAGCTTCCTTTGCAGCTTCACTTGCAGCTATATACTCTGCCTCTATCACTGAATCAGCAACTGTTTGCTGCTTGGAACTCTTCCAACTCACTACGCCTCCGTTCAAGGTAACAACATACCCCGAAATAGATTTACTGTCATCTTGGTCCGTTTGAAAACTTGAGTCTGTGAAGCCCTCGATTTTTAATTCAGACCCACCGTAGACAAGAAAAATATCTTTAGTCCTTCTCAAGTACTTTAGGATATTCTTCACTGCCTTCCAGTGCTCTTCTCCAGGATTCGACTGGTATCTGCTCGTTACACTAAGTGCATGAGCAACATCCGGTCTAGTACATATCATACCGTACATGATAGATCCTATTGCAGAAGCATAAGGGATCTTACTCATACGGTCTCTCTCCTCAGGTGTCTTTGGGGCCTGTTTCTTGGAGAGATGTATTCCATGGCTCATCAGCATGAGACCTCTTTTGGAATCTTCCATGCTAAATCTCTTTAGCATTGCATCAATGTACGTTCCTTGGGATAAACCAAGCATCCTTTTAGATCTATCTCTATAGATCTTTATCCCCAAAATATAGGATGCTTCTCCCAAGTCCTTCATGGAGAAGTGTTTAGATAACCAGATTTTAATCGATTGTAGCATAGGAATGTCATTCCCTATCAGTAATATATCATCAACATATAATACAAGGAATGAAATTGCGCTCCCACTAACCTTCTTGTACACACATGGTTCATCGTCATTTTTGATAAAATCAAACTCTTTGATTGTCTCATCAAAACGAATGTTCCATCTACGAGAAGCTTGCTTCAATCCATAAATGGATCGTTGCAGCTTACAGACTTGATTTATTCCAACCTTTGAAACAAATCCCTCTGGCTGTGTCATATACACATCCTCCTCAAGTTTCCCATTGAGGAAGGCTGTTTTCACTTCCATCTGCCAGATCTCATAGTCGTTATAAGCTGCAATCGCAAGCAAAATCCGAATGGACTTGAGCATAGCTACTGGTGAAAAGGTTTCATCATAATCAACTCCTTGTCTTTGTTTGAAACCTTTTGCAACCAGTCGGGCCTTATAGGTCTCCACCTTGCCGTCCGCTCCAGTCTTTCTTTTAAAGACCCATTTACACCTAATAGGCTTAATGCCTTCAGGTGGTGAAACCAAAGTCCATACTTTGTTTTCATACATGGAGTCCATTTCGGATTTCATGGCTTCAAGCCATTTCCCTGAGTCTTTATTACTCATGGCCTATTCGTAATTCAATGGATCATCATCATTCATGATGTGTACCTCATCGTTATCCTCTATAACGAATCCATACCTCTCAGGTATCTTCGGTACTCTCCAAGATTTACGAACAGGGTGTGGTATAGTAGGTTCTTCTACTTGGTCAGGTACCTGACTTTGATCCGTGGTAATTTGTGGTTCTTGAACTTCTTCAAGATATATCTTACTCCCACTGACCCCTTCATGGATAAACTCCTTTTCCAAGAAGGCAGCATGTTTCGCAACAAACACCTTTTGATCAGTTAGATGATAGAAATAATACCCTACAGTTTCTTTAGGGTATCCCACAAATCTACACTTTTCGAATTTAGTCTGCAGCTTATCATGTTCAAACGTTTTGACATAAGCTGGACAACCCCAAGTCTTAACATGCTTAAGATTTGGTTTCCTCCCCTTCCACATCTCATATGGAGTCTTTGGGACGGATTTGGTAGGTACCTTGTTAAGTAGGTATGCAGCCGTTTCTAGGGCATATCCCCAGAAGGAAATTGGAAGGTCGGTAAAACTCATCATGGATCGAACCATGTCTAACAGTGTTCGATTTCTCCTTTCAGATACTCCATTTAACTGTGGTGTACCTGGAGGAGTCCATTGTGAGATTATACCATTTTCTTTGAGACAATTGAGAAACTCACCGCTTAAGTATTCTCCGCCTCGATCTGATCGAAGTATCTTTATACTCTTGCCCGTTTGTTTCTCTACTTCACTTCTGAACTCTTTGAACTTTTCAAATGATTCTGACTTGTATTTCATTAAATACACATATCCAAATCTTGAGTGATCATCAGTGAAAGTAATAAAATAAGAATACCCACCCCGTGCACTTGTTGTCATAGGCCCACAAACGTCTGTGTGAATCAATGTCAACAACTCTGTAACTCTTTCTCCTCTTCCACTAAAAGGAGATTTAGTCATTTTACCCATGAGACAAGATTCACAAGTTGGATATGATTCATAATCGGATGGCTCGAGGAGCCCATCTTTATGCAACTTGGATAATCTTGTTTCATTGATATGACCGAGTCTACAGTGCCACATGTAGGTATAATTAATATCATCTCTTTTCCTTTTCTTAGTTTGTTCAATTTGAAATATATTTTCTTGTAAGTCAAGTGTATAAAGTCCATTTCGCAAATTTCCAATACCATATAAAACATCGTCTTTATAAATAGAACAACTATTGTTCTTTATAACAACGTTAAATCCTTCCATATCCAATACAGAAATTGAAATAATGTTTTTAATAATATTCGGAACATAATAACAATTATTAAGATAAATGGACTTGCCCGAAGGCATTGCTAAATAATAAGTTCCTACAGCTAATGCAGCAACCTTTGCTCCATTCCCTACTCGTAGGATCACCTCATCATTGTTCAGCTTTCTACTTCTGACCAGTCCCTTCACATTATTACATATGTGAGAACCACAGCCGGTATCCAATACCCAAGTAGAATTTTGACTTTCTGAAAAATTAATTTCAATCATGAACAAACCTTGATTGGAAGTCGAAGCTTCTCCAAGCTTCTTGTCTGCCAGAAACTTCTTGCAGTTTTTTTTCCAATGTCCCGGCTTGTTGCAATGAAAGCACATTCCTTTAGCTGGTTCAGGTTTCTTTTGTTCCTTTTCTTTCCCCTTTCCCTTAGCCTTCTTGGATTTCTTCTTTTCAGAAGATACCTTAGGTCTCTTCCTTTTATTGGAAGAATCCACCATCAAGATATGGTTCTTCTTGGATGGGAAGTGACCTTCTGCAGTTTTCAGCATGTTAAGCAGCTCAGGCAAGCTGACATCTAGCTTATTCATGTGAAAATTAACCACAAACTGCGAGAAGGTCTCAGGGAGTGACTGCAAGACCAAGTCTTGACTCAACTCCCCATCCATGACGAACCCAAGCTGTCCAAGGCGTTCAATCAAATTGATCACTTTCAGGACATGAGTCTCGACGGCAGTACCCTCGGTCATCCGAGATCGGAAGAGCTCCTTAGATATCTCATATCTAGCAGTCCTACTTTGTTCACCATACAACTCCTTGAGGTGAATCAACATAGTAGAAGCATCCATGTTTTCATGCTGACGCTGAAGCTCGTTATTCATGGATGCGAGCATGATGCATTGAGCTACAGATGCATCATCTTGCCACTTTACAATGGTGGCAATCTCTTCCTCAGAGGTTGTTTCTGGAACAGTTCCAGGGACATGTGAGTTTAGGACATAAGAAATCTTTTCAGCAGTGAGAACTATTCTCAGATTTCTTAGCCAATCCTCATAATTTGGCCCGGTAAGCTTGTTTGCATCAAGTATGCTTCGTAGTGAGATTAGTGATTTAGACATTTTTAAAATTCTGCATGTGAAAAATAACATTTTAGCAAACATTCATTTTATTAATTTTGCATACCAAAATAAATTTAGGTCTTTATTTTAAATTGGTATCTCCCACTATTTTCATCAAACTATATTACCCTCACTTATATAGTTCGGCAACATCTAATTAAAGATTTGCTAGTGAGAATAAGGATCCCATTTCAAATGTATATAACCTTGTGGATAGCACAACAAGCGATATACAAATAAATAGGTAGACAACTCTTGTCAATTACAACACTATATAACTCCTTTTATTTTGCCTCTTAAATCATAATGGTCAAGTGTGTGCACATCCGAACTAAAATGATTTAAGTTAAGTCCAGCCTAGCACTTCCATAAATTCAAAAAAGAAAAATGTTCGTCCTTGTGGATAGCACAACAAGACTAGATCGTTCAATTTTCTTGATAAGCATCAAATGTGATTAATTAACATCTTAAATACGCAATACTCGCCTTGTGGATAGCACAACAAGCTCATATTAAATATTTAATACTCTATTAATTTATCATGCTAGAAGGCGACGTTCGATATTCCAAATATCATTTGAACGCTTCGGACTTAATATTATTTCTTTGAGGGGTTTGTTATTATTTGTCTCATCTTGTTTAGCGCGCATGCACATATATATATAAAATACGCGTCATTTTATTAAACATGCGAAGCATGTTTGCATAAAATATAATATATATAATATTTAGCATGCAATATAGAATATTATATTCTACCCGGATTGATTATGGACTTTTATTCTAGTTTGGTTCACTAGAGCCACCAAGTGAACCAAAAGGTCAAACCTAGGAGTGCAAGAATTTAAATTTAAATATAACTATTACATTTAAACTCGGGCTCCATACAAACGGGTCTTCACGCGCTCCTTGCTCCTTGGTCTCCAATTTCTTCAAGATAATTCTAACTATTCTTATTACATTAAACTATTTAATTTAAATAGAAACCTTGATCAACAGTCAAGGGGAAGTACATAGGAAGGAGATAGAATTTTATATCAAGAAAAAAAAATTAGAGAAGACGAGGTACGCAGACCCCATTTAATAAAACCCATTCATTCAAGCATTCAACTAAAATAAAATCCAATCACATTGGTCAAATAGTCCATAATCAATCCCCATTTATTTTCATACATATCACCATATATATCAATAAATAAATATTCATCTCATGAATTAAAACATTCCATATATATATGAGTATCATTTAATGGGCAATTTTAAATTGCATGAAATCCAATTTCAAGATTAAAATAAACTTTTTATTTTAATTATAAAATTATTTAGAATATAATATATAAATATATCATATTTATTTTTTAAAAAGAAGTCACCTTCTTTTATTAAAAGAGTCCTGCAGGTTTATTAAAAAAGTCCTTTCCTGATGGGTCACCTTCTTTTTGGAGTAAGAAAGAGACAACACCTTTTCTTTGCAGAATTCAAGATTAGCACCAAAAAAAAAGATTGTGATTCGTCCAAAAAAAAGTCTTTTTTTTTTCTTTTTTTTTTTTTCTTAAAAAATATAATTTTATACAATAAAATTATGCCCAATAAATTATTTTAAATACATGCCCATATGTATATGAAATCAAAAATAAATTAATAATTGCATAAAGATTTGGCTCTGATGCCACTGTTGGGTTTGTACGAAATCGTGACGCAATCAAATTGCAAAAATTAGCGGAAGCATGGTGTATCAGAGTTTAAAAAATTTCTACAAAACCATTACCCGGATCATCCTTTATGCAAATTATTAATTTAAAACGATAAATAAGAAGTTATGGAATCATACCCTTGTAGAACGAAGCTTCCACAGGTACTAGTTCAACTCCTTGTTCTTCGTGATTTCCTTGAATTTTCGGGTTAGATTCTTTCCTTTGATCAACGTTAGCCACCCAAGTGTTTGGCCTCTAGAGGTGATCCACCAAGGAAGATGAATTATCAAGAAAGAGGGTGTTTGGCTTAACCTTAGTTTTCTATCCTCTATAGAAAAGGAGTACTCTCCAACAATTGGAATTACATCAATCTAATATCTATTATAAGACTTCTCTTATATAGACATTGGTCAACCCTTCTAATCCTATTAGACATGGGATTTCTTTTAATTAATTAAACTCCTTTAATTAATTTAGGCTTCCCACCACATGGGAATAATTAATTAAATTCATTTAATTAATTTGTCTCCTAATCTTATTAGGAATAAATGAGAGTACTAAATATTAAATTAATTACTAAACTCCTTTAGAAATTAAAATAATAATAATTGTAATAATATTAATAAGACTCCTCTTATTAATTTATATTTAATATTTCCAAAATATTAAATAATAAACATTAAGCTATTTAATTTATTCTATCACCATAGATTAAATTAATTATACTTAATGCATTATTACGATTATGCCATTACCTTCTTAAATAATTATTCTTCCTTTTATGGTGTGACCCTTTAGGTTCTCCATATTAAACCGGTTGTGAATAAATCAATTAAAACAATTTTAATCTTATTTAAATAAATAAATTAAACTAATAATTTATTTAAATAAATAATATTTATTCTACAATAGGGATAAGCCTCCCTAGCGATCAACGACTTTCCAGATAATATAGATTTCAACATTAATCAAAAAGAACCTGTGAGTAAATAGTTACCGTACAATTCAATCCTTCCACCATACAATGTCCCAATTAAATATAAGACATGGATTTACTGTCAAGTCTTATTTTATTTAATTATATGTATTTCGATTAGAAAATGCACAACTCCAAATAATGCAAATTAGAAACTCCTTTCTAATTTCATTTCACCTTGGCCAAGGATTCCTGGGTTGTCATTTAACGAATCACATAGGACATATCTCCTCTTTTACTAGAGGTGGTAGATTCTTTATTGATCATTCATTATCTCCATATGTAACTCATTATACCCAAGCATACCCTATATATGCCTTAAAAGGTCTTAAGGAATAAGTCAAAGTATAATTTGTTACATACAAGATACTATGATGATCTCAAGTCCAAGGATTACTTGTACTACTATCACATTAGGAATTCCTATTGACAGGCGAGTAAATCTCCATTAGGTATTCCATAGCGAATCACGTTCAGTGAACTTATTCTCCAATAAGCACCTACATACTTGCTTTAGTGTCTCCACACAAATGATCATGAGATCAATCATCCTCATCCAATGAGCAAGCAACATATGTACCAATCTATCCGGATTTACTAATCCCCTTTTTAGTAATCCCACGATTGGGAACTATTTTAGTTTTAAAACTTTCTAAGAATTTAGATCTCATTAGCATGATCATCATCATGATTCTAAAAGCATTGCTTAAAACTATGGGTTATTTACATATTATAAAAACAGCAACATGTAGATAATTAAATGCCTTTAATAAATGAATATTTTATTAATAAATAAATAAGATTGTTTACAAAGTACGTGCTTTATCATCATACATGATTGGCTTGTATGCACACTACTATCAAATATATACATTAAAAAGCCAAACCCGGACTGGGAAGATAACCCAGTCCGGCAAAGTTGCTACAAACAAAGATATATGTATATAAAAGTTGTTAGAAGCGACGGATCGATGATCCGAGTTGTAGATAAACTAGAAAATGAGTTTATGTACGAAAATATAAAAAAGTAAGCAAAAATGGCCACGGAACTGAGTTCCGGGCATAATCAGAAAGTGAAACTTAACGTGCAAGTGTATAAAAGTGCAAAGAAGTAATATAAACTTTTTGATCTTAAAAATACTCACAATGGACTGCTACATGGGCTTTTTGTCAAATCTTAGGCTTTAAACGTCCGTTTCTACCAGTTAATTTTTGATATGTGGTAGTATAGGAGTATATCTACGTGTTAGAGTAATAAAATTTGGATTTGTAGTACAAGAGTGGGGCTGAGAAACCAAACGGGCAGAGGTTTAGAGCGTTTTTCTATATAAAATGAGCTGGGAGTGCACTCATATATATAGACCCGATGGAAGCGGCTCTACCTGCGCCAGCCATAGGTAGAGGTGTAGCTCCACGTGGCAGAGCTCACACGGAGGTTCCCGTTGCATTGAAGTACGTGCACTTTGAGTAATGTGAAGTCAGATTCAAAACTTTCTAACTTTTAATCGG
Organism: Panax stipuleanatus; assembly: GCA_020205555.1. Taxonomy (NCBI): domain Eukaryota; kingdom Viridiplantae; phylum Streptophyta; class Magnoliopsida; order Apiales; family Araliaceae; genus Panax; species Panax stipuleanatus. Next base: position 31,603,689 of record CM035123.1, read on the forward strand.
AGCGTCCGTTTGAGGCGTGCGATACCTTTTCGGAAACCCCTCGCCTAGAGTGTCACAATGACATGGGAGTAAACCTTTTTTGAGTCCAAAAAGATGGGTTCATAACCAGGTCTTTGATTCCTCGCAGTTTCTCCGTTGAGCTGTCTTGCATTGTCTCCACTCGGGACCATTGTTATGGTTCTTTCTGTCCACAATGACATCAATTCGGGGCGAGTTTGAATGAATCAGCTTTAAGTTGGTAAAATGACCATTTTCCCCCTCTTGGGTTGCCTTCAGTACTAGCATGACCTTTGGCTGACTTCTTGGGGTTGACTCCGAGGTTTGGATCTCCGTATATTCTATTTATCCTTAGGGTTGGCTCTGAGGTTAACTTAGTTCTTCTAGGTTTATCTCTGCAGATGATGTGAGGCTTCGGGGTTATCTCTGAAGTTTAGTTGGCCTCCCGAGTTGTGACCGGAGCTCAACCTGACTTCTCAGGTTGAGATCGGGGCTGACCTGTACCTCTTGGGTTGAGACCGGGGCTGACCTACACTTCTCGGGTTGAGACCGGGGTTAACCTGTACCTCCCAGATTGAGACCGGAGCTAACCTGTAATTCTCAGGTTAAGACCGGGGCTGACTTGTACCTCCTGAGTTGAGATTGGGGCTGACCTGTACTTCCCAGGTTGAGACTGGGGCTCACCTGTACCTCCCGGGTTAAGACCGGAGCTGACTTGTACTTCCTGGGTTAAGATCGGGGCTTACCTGTACCTCCCGAGTTGAGACCGGGGCTGACATGTACCTCTCGGGTTGAGATCGGGGCTAACCTGAACTTCCTGGGTTAAGACCGGGGCTAACCTGTACCTCCCTGATTGAGATCGGGGCTGACCTGTACTTCCCGGGTTGAGGCCAAGGCTGACTTGTACCTCCTGGGTCGAGACTGGGGCTGAGTTGACATCCCGGTATTGAGACCGGGGCTGACCTGTACCTCCCGGGTGGAGACTGGGGTTAACCTATACCTCTCGGGTTGAGACCGAGGCTGACCTGTACCTCTCGGGTTGAGACCGGGGCTGAGTTGACATCCCGTTATTGAGACGGGGGTTGAATTGATTGTTTTGCTCTCCTGCAGAGTTAGTAACAGGAACACAAATTCTCGATTGTCTACACCAGGACTGAAGAAAATTCTGAGTGTCTACAGCTAGTAGAAGCAATTCTTTGGTGTGATACGCCCCGATAGTTTGTCTGATAACCAACACAGAGTCCCAAATACTATTAAATGCTTGATACCCATGGACTGGGTTAATTTTAACCCCATTATGCAGCCTTCATACTCAGCCGTGTTGTTGGTGTTGACAAACTACAACTTGGTAGCTACAGGATACTGTTCTCCTGTATTAGAGACAAGGATTGGCCCAGCTCTGACACCTTCTATGTTCACTGCTCCATCGAAATATATTTTCCATGGTTGGACTGTATTCTCTTGATGGATTTGCTGAATTATCATAATTCCGTCATCCGGGAAATAAGTTTCCAAAGGTTCGAAATCCCCTAACGGTGCTTCGGTTAATTGATCTATAATCCCCTGACCTTGGATAGACTTCTGAGTCACGTAGACAATGTTGATATTGGAGGATCAACTGCCATTTGGACAATCGATAATTTAATATTGGTTTGCTGAACACGTACTTCAGTGGATCCATGCGGGATATGAGATAGGTCGTGTGCCCGTGCAGATAGTGTTGTAATCTCATGGCAACCCATGTTAATGCATAACATTTCCTTTCCATTTAGGTGTACTTCTGCTCGCCACTACTGAATCTTTTGCAGATGTAATAGATAGCTCTCTTCATACTACTATCATCTTTCTGTCCCAACATACAGCCCATTGTGTTGGCATTGACAGACAGGTACATAAACAGAGGAACTTCATCCCTTGGTGGTACCAAGACAGGTGCTTCGATCAACTGCTTCTTGATGGTAAGGAAGGCTTTTTGACAATCTTCATTCCATTTTGTGGCGGAATTCTTCCTTAGCAGTTTGAAGATAGGTTCACAAGTTGCCGTGAGCTGGGGAATGAACCTGCTTATGAAATTAATTATTCCCAAGAACCCCAGTATTTCCTTCTCTATTCGGGGCACCGGTATCTCCATGATGGCTTTAATCTTTGTGGGATCCATCTTAATGCTTCTATTGCTCACCAGAAATCCCAATAACTTATCCGATTTGACACCAAAATCATATTTGGCGGGATTCAGCTTGAGGTTGTACCTACGCAGCCTGTTGAATAGCTTTTTGAGATGGCTGATGTGATCGTCCTCCTTCCGGGATTTAAAGATGATGCCATCCATATAAACCTCTATCTCCATGTGCATCATGTCGTGAAACAGGGCCATCATGGCTCGCTGATACATGGCACCAACATTGATAAGATCGAAAGATAAACTTTTGTAGCAGAAGGTTCCCCAGGGAGTGATGAAGGTTGTCTTCTCCCTATCCTCTTCAGCGACCATAATTTGATGGTAACCAACAAAGTAATCCATAAATGAATACATGCCATACTGTGCCATATTGTCTATCAAGATGTGGATGAAAGGTATCGGGAAATTGCCTTTGAGACAAGCTTTGTTTAAATCCCGATAATACACACATACTCGTACCTTCCCACTGGGCTTAGTCACGGTGACTATATTTGACAGCCACTCCGGGTATGTTGATACCATAATGATGTCGACTTCGAATTGCTTGACAACTTCTTCTTTAACTTTCAGACTCCATTCAGGTTTCAATCACCTGAGCTTCTGCTTGACTGGCTTGAATCCATCGTTGATAGGGAGTCGATGGATGACAATGTTATTAGACAAGCCAATCATGTCTTCATGTGGCCATGCATACACATTCTGGAACTGTATTAAGAGTTCAGTCAGGTCGGCTCTTTTGTCTTAGGTGAGGTATAGGCATATTTGTATTTCTTTGAGGTTTTCTGAGGTTCCAAAATTGACAGTGGTGGTTTGATCGAGGTTTAGTTTGGGTTTGTCTTCGACCCAATCTTTGTTCTCCTTAGGAACCTCATTGTCATCCATCTCCTCTTGATCAATCTCCATCATGTCGAAGTTCAGTTCTATATCAAAGTTGTAGTCACAATGATAGTTTGGCATCTCATCAGCAGGGACAAACAAATCTAATCCTGGAGTCCTGTAACAAAATGCTTTCACTTTAATATATGAAACTGTTTAATCATACAAAGCATTTAGCAAAATCATGACAAAAGTAACTGCTATAGCTGTGCAACAAAATAAGCAGTAAATGAAATCATGTTTCAGGGCAGATGGACTTTATGCACTTTTACCCTTTTTGAATGAAGCATGGGGTGCTGCTCCAATTGTCTACTGTCAAATCCTCATAAACAGGGAGGACAAAGGACTTGTGCTCTTCTGTCTTCTATTTGATGATGACGAAAACATCCTTCTCATTAGAGACGGAGTTCTTCTTTGAACTGCCACCCTTCCCCTTCTTGATGCAAGGAGTTCGAATCTGATCCTCATCATCACTATCTGGGATATCATCGTTCATACCCACGTAGTGCATCAGAAAATACATGTTAGCAAATGGGTCTCGTCCTTCATGTAGGAACTTTTCTTTTCACTTTTTACTCTCCCCGTCAGGCTTTGGCATTTTTCTCTCACTTATCGGTATGATTGGAGGAAACAACATGACCGACACAACATCAGGAATCTTCCTCATTAGTCTCATAAATCCTGCATTAGTGAGGTTTGGTAGTAGGATAGTGGAAGCAAGAATTTTTGGATGCTTGTGCGGGTTCCGATGGTTTGACCCTGATGAATAGTCCAATCCAGCTTTCTCTGACTGGGTCGGGATTTGGACCGGACTCTTGATTCCTTGCTGATTTTTTCCTAAACCTTCTCCAGGGCAGAAACCCAAAGATACCATCTCCTGACCAACGGTCATTATTTCAGGGGAAACTTTTGGTTTCAGAGCTGGTGCCCCAACAGGAAGGTATTGAGTGTTGCTCACCTCCAAAGCCTGGAAACTAGCAGGTTCAATCCCTTCATCTAGAGTGATCACTGTCATGTCACCGTATATGCCTACAGGATATTCTAGCTCGACATTTACCGTGATTAGGTTGCCATCAATAATGTATTTGAGTTGCTGATGGAGGGTGGATGGAACTGCTCCTGCCATGTGGATCCGTGACCTTTCTAAAAATAAGTTGAATCTGGTGGTATTGTTGAGTACCTTGAAGGATACATAGAAAGTGTGGGGACCAATCTCCAATGGAAGCTCAATCTCTCCCACAGCCTCTCGGCGAGATCCATCGAAAGCCCGGATAACTACATGGCTGGTCTGAATTCAATTTGGGTTGATCTTCATTCTTTCCAGGGTGTCGTAGGGATAGATGTTTAGGGACGATCCTTCATCTATCAGCAATCCTCCTATCACATACCCTAATGACATCACTGCTATGTGCAGTGACTTGCAATGACCTGGCCCCTTAGCTAGTATATCATCATCAATGAAAGATATCACATTGCTGTTGAAGATGTGTTCTATCGCGTGATGGAACTTCTCAGTATCCACCGTCTTCAGCAGATGTGCTTCCTCTAGTACTTTCACCAGAATGTTGTGATGTTCCACCGAGGTTAAGACCAGATCTAGGATGAACATCTGTTTGGGTGCTCCTTTCAATTTTTGCACCACCTTGATCTCATTATGCCCCATTTTGCTGAGGAATTCTTTGATTTTCTTTTCAACCACTTTCCCTTTAGCTTTAATGACTGAATTGATCACCCGCTGAGGCAGGTACAGTGTGTTTTCCTTGGATACGCTGGCGATATTGTTTGAGGTTGAACCTTCATCCTTCCCGTAGTTCCATGGGACTCCCTTCAGGCTGACAACAGGGTATTATGGTCTGAAGGGCAATATTAAAGGCTCGGGCGCAGCCACCTTTACGGGATTCTGTACTTCTTGGACCCCTTTCCCTTGTAGTATCAGGGGTGAGATGGCTACATCCTTCTCAAAGGAAATAACAGCCACTGTTTCTAGATTCCACACCATGGGAATAAAGAGTGCTTCTTCATCGGGACAACCAATGTCTTGATTTCCTTTGATTAACTCACCACTTTCAATTAGATTCTGAATCAGGTGACGAAGTCCCCAACAATCCTTAGTGTCATGACCGGGCGCATTGGAATGATACTGACAGATCCTATCAAGCTTGAATTTTCTGGATCGAGGGTTCACCGGCGGTAACAAATATGTAACCATCCCCTCATTGATCAGCATTTGGAGGATTTCTTTCATAGGCTGATTCAAATTAGTGAAATTCCTTTGGAAGGCGAATTCCCTGTCAGCTTTGAACTTTTCCTCCTTGGCCACTTTGTCAACCCAGGGTTCATGCTCATGAAACCGATAATGATCCCTCATAGAAATGAGGCTAATTTCCGGTATAGGAGGACTTGCTTCAAGCTGGTTGGTCTGATTTATCAACTTTCTGGTTATCTAATGTTGATACACAACCAGATCCCCCAATTATCCAATCTATTCCTTAATAGACTTGATTTCCTATTCCATCAGGAACTGCCTTTCTGACAACTCCCAACTGTCTAGGCTGTTGGTACTTGATTGAGTTGACTCTCCAATATAATGAAGATATTTGGATCCTTCTCCATTCCTCGTGCTAATCATGTTGACACTCTCCTCTTTGTGCTGAGGGAGGGGATTATCTTACATATGTGGTTGCTCTGGTTTGGTTACCACTATCTCTTCATTGTCTATCAAGTCTTGGATTTTGTGTTTGAGAGACTAACAGTCTTGTGAATCTCGATGAAGGTCATGACTATCAAAAGATATAACGAGAAATGGGGCACAACCGCCCAATATCTAACAGTGGCCTATTAAAAAGATATAGAGAGAAAAGCTATCAGAAGAAATCTATAATATTTGTATCCATGCGATCAACCTGCTGCAGCTCCTTCTGAGTCACAAAATCTTAGCCAGTGGGAATGTCCGGTCGATACAGAGGAGGATCGGCACTTGTATAGCTTCCAGAATATGGATCTGCTAAGGGGCCAGCTCCGGAGCTGGAAGGATCAAACAAATATGCCTCTAACGGAGCCCTGCCAAGATGCCAGATGAAAAAATGTGCCCGCTCCAACCGCTGGGTCAATCCTGAAATCTGCTCCAGATGAGTAGGCTCTCAAAGGCAAGCTATCCAGCCTGTCATCATCACAGACCCCGACACCATGTTTTCTATCACTGGGTAGCACGAGTTTGAGCCCTAATAGTGCGGGGACTCCACCAGCTATGAATTGCCTCCTGGCTGTAAGGACCCTCTGACAAGGTGAAGCCATCTACGCCCGCCAGGGGAATGTCTGTGAGTGGCTAAGCTAATGGTCAATGATGCCAAGCAGAAGGAACAAAGAGAATGCGAATATCTAATGTGATGCTCCAGATAGCGCGCTCTCCCAAGTAGAGCTCCCAGCCTCCCTCGGTAAAAAGGGGAACCCGACGAGTGGACAATGCAAACTCTATACCAGTCGGGAAGCTATCCTCTAACCCGACTATCAGATAGTTCGGGGTGTAAGGGACCCACGTGATAGAATCGACGGCCAACAGCTCTAGCTGCAAGCGGGAGTGGTGTTGGGTAAAATCTATACGCGCTACACGCAAGTGTACGTAGTCAACAAGTAATACAATGATAAGATCAAGTATTGTACCCACAGAGACAATAATTCCAATTTATTCAAACAAGTACCAATTTTGTATTATTTCAGCTTTATTAAACCAATGATTAACTGATGATTTTTATAATAACTACTACTTAGACTAAAACTAACAGTAATCTCAAGATTTTAACAAGTTTTGGAGAATTAAGCCTACAACTTCACTTATTATTTAACTTCAGATAATATACTTTCCTTCAGCTTATATCAATTATTCCAGATTATTAACGAAGAACACAAAAGCAGATATAACCATCTCTCAATGAATTATACCCATACTCACTCAAATCCACAATTGATAGACTTTAAGCAAGACACCTTAATTAACTAAGTCACTGTATCTCTATGTGAATTATAATTGAAAATGGTTTATTATCAAGTTCTCTTCAGATTACATATGATGCATAGATATCTCTATCCTACACATGAATTATGAATCCTAACTGCTGTAGAAATCACAAACATACGTCACTATGGCCAGTTCTAATCCCATATATCATCTCTTAAATTCATATGGAATAACAGATATATGTTGATCAAGCAAATATATAAGTTATGCAAAAACCATAGCAAATAACTTGGAAATAATATCCATAAACTAAATTGAACGCAGATCAATCCGCCATTACATAATAAGATCCGTTATAGGCTTAAATAGAAATTTAGTTCATCATGAATGAATAAGAAACCATAATCCACAAAGTGTAAAGCATTCTGAATACAAGGTATAGAGGAAGAGAGAAAATAAACTCTAGAATTGTATCACCACTCTTCTTCACACTCCTCGCGTTCTTCGTGCTTTAACCGTGCTTCAAATCTCCCTCTATGTCAAAACTCACAAACTCGGGCTTGTGTTCTGTCTAAGTCTCTGATATATGCCCCTCTCTGACCCTTAAATAGCCTCCTATTCACAACCTAAATTGTAGCCGTTCTTTCTGTCCAAATCCTACTTGAATAAGGAAGCTCCTCTTTCCAATCGCGTATACCCGCCTCGACAGATATTCTACCTTGACACACCCGCCCCGGCGGGTGTTCCTACTGTCCAGCCGAGTGATGCACCCTCGCCCCAGCGGGTATTTATGCTATGGAAGCCCACCCCAGTAGGTGTTCAAGCCATACAATGCTGAATTTCTTCTCTTAATTCCTTGTTTCCGTCCACTCCGCTTCCTGCAACCAACAAAGAAAAATAGAGTCAAATACTACTAAAAATACTCAAGTTAGAAACAAATCAAGCTATAACAGACATCGATTCGTAGGTATAAAACCAACTCATCAAATACCCCTAAACTTGAGACTTTGCTTGTCCTCAAGCAAAACAATACATATGAACTAACTAAGATGAATACAAATATAACTGTTAGAGCGTATCAATCTAACCAATATCACCTCAGAGAAATCACAATAGATATAAACAACAAATCCAACCAAAGACATATTCGCGGTTCAAACCAATCTATGAATCAATACCTGTTAACACCAATGTAATGTGTGCGTGCTCAACAACAATGTGACCAACTACAGTTCAAATATATCACATAATACACGTCTTAGAAAGAAAATACAGCTTTAACTCAAGAAAATTGCGTAAACAATATAATGTAACCACGACTCTACATTAACTAAGTCGGAAGTCAATCTAGGAGATTTTCTATCTTTATTCATTAACGGGGGCATTTTGCTCTTTTTCTCGTACTTCTACTTTACTCATGACTGTGCAATGTTTAGTTCCATTAGGCTTTTCAGTGATACCCATGTAGCGAGCTTTCGACCAACGACTCCCAAACCAAATGGCTTTAGGGCGCTAGGTGTAAAAACATCCCCTAGGGCGTACTTACTCGAGTATCAAAGGCCACAAAACTAAACGAGTCACGGTGTTTATTCACAAGTTTCTTTTTCTCTTTTTCATATTTTCCAATTTTTTCATTTCTTTTCTTTCCTTTAGATAGCTCCCATATTTTCCCCCAAACTTAGGTTTCTGCCTAATCTTAGTCATTATACCTGTTCACTGAATTTCTGTCATTAAAGCCCAATTTCTTCCAAGATGTCAATTATGTGACTATTTGACCCAAGTTGGACTATATTATCATCTTAACGTGATAACCAGTACAACAGTGTCAAACAGGCAATGATTCATGTAAAGATCTAAAATTACATCTATGTTCTAGTTGTCATTACTGTTCACGTTCTATATAAGTCCAGACTCATCACTGGCTAAGATTACCTCATACATACTGACATACTCAACTCATGCAATCCTAACTACCGACTCTTTTTGTTATTTTCTGAATTTTTCAAAAAACAATTATAAGCCTAAAAACACTTAAATAAACTACTGATGCAAATAACTAAAAGTTACAAATAACCTACACTACTAACATGCAATGTTCTAACAAGATTATGATCAATAATATACAACCCCCAAACTTAAATTTAGCAATGCCCACATTGTGAAAATAAAGAATTTAAGCTTAGAGGACTTCTCTGAATATTCATGCATCCGGCTCGACACCTCCACGTCAGAATTCGAAGGTGGATAGCCGGGAAGTGGCTGCGGAGTAGGGAATTGTAAAGGGTCAGAGGATGTGTTCAGTCTAGCAAATGCCTTAGCGAGTGCGGCGTTGAAACTATTCTAAGTGTCGAACATGTGACTTTTCTTCGCCGCCAGTCTGTCTCTCTTTCTATCATCCATCCTGCGCTGCTCGTCCAATTGCTGTTGAAGAGTTCGGAACTGTGAACTGAACATGAACTTTGTTGAGCGAAGAGTGCTCGACGTAGTGGCATCCCCCTCTTCAGGCAGTCGGTCCTCCTCCAACTCCTCCTCCTCAGGCATAACATAATCCGCATCCATGGCCTCGTCCTCTTGCTCATCCGAGTCTGAAGGAAAAATAAAGCCTAGGCCTCGGGGATGTGATGGTGTCCCCTTCTAGTAGCTGAATATAGCGATCATCCCCTTGTCCAGAAGCTGCAATGGTGGCTGAAATGGCTCATCATCTGCCCACCTAACACCTACTTGCTTGCATAGCCTAGTGATAAGAGATGGATGTGGTAATCCTCCCAATATGAGTCCTTTCAAACACCAGCGAATCGAGAAACGAATGATCGTCCCAATATTAATGTTGAAATTCTTGACGATCGCATACAATAGTGAGATTTTTTCTTTGGTGATCTCGCTCGTATGTGTTGATGGCAGCAACTTGGCACAAAGGAAAGAATACCATATCTTCCCGTACTTACTCAAACTTGAGCTCATGATTAACGTTCCCCCTCTTCTGCCCTTTTCTCAAACTGTATCGGGTTTGCATATTTCGGTGAGGATTCGATCATAATCAATCCCGCTATCTCTAAACTCAATGTATTGACAAACCTCCGATTGTCGTATATTGTATAAATCATTTATTGCCTCTGCACTGAACTCCACCAATTTTCCTTGAACGAATGCTTTAAACGGAGCTATGTCCTCAGCGTTTACATAGAATTCCTTGACCACGGCTATCACTGACAGGTCGGGATGATCCGTGAAGGTGTCCCAACCCTTTTCTATGATTTGTACCTTCATATCTCCATCCAAAGCATCGGGTTTAAGGCCCCATTCCGGTACTAGTGCCTTTCTCGCCAAATATTCAAATCAGGTGGCGGCCGCCTCACTCTGGAATTTCCTTCAATCAAATGTCCTTGTAGGGGTGGACGATCCCTCACCCTTCTATCTCTTTTGTGCTCGTGGTGGCATGATTTTTCAACCCAACAACCACTGTTTGTGTAAGAAGTTTGGTTGTGACCTTTTGTCGAACAGTTGGCGTGTAGTGTTAATTTAGCTTAATTGGGGTGATGTTTACTTCGTGTTTTTTCCTCAAATTTTGTCACACAACCAATCTCAAGCAATCAATACCCCAAATATAACAATCATTTTCAACAGATTTGCCTAGCACTTAGAATCCCACAAACACATATATACCAATTTTTCTCTTTGTGCATTTGATTTCCTTAACTCATCAATTCTCTAGTTACCATATCAATCACAGGACTAATTGGTGTAGTGATGCTTATCAATAAAAGTGGTGTGATGCTTGCGTATGGCTTGCTTGAATTCGAGTTGTACCCAATTGCCTTCAATTGCTTGCAAGCCCGTTGAGTGAAGAATGGAAGTTGGATGTTGATGTTCCAAGATGCATACCTTTTGTGATTGAAATCGCATTTGGTTGGGGCTTTAGAGGTGAAGTAGTAGGTTGGGATGGAGTTTGGAGAGGATTCTCGACAGGTTAGGTGTTTGGGTAATGTTGTGTATAGGTCTATGTGAATGCTAAATGAGTTTTTAAAAATCGAACTGTTAACCCTCCGCTGGGGCGGACATTTTAAGGCTGGCAAGCCAGCTGGGGCGAATCCCTTACAGCGACCAAGCCCACTGGGGTGGATACTTTATGCCTGAAAGTCCGCCGGGGCAGGTCTATGAAATTTATATGTCGTCTAGTTTCAATGACCAATTTTTTCGATTCGGATTGACAACCTTTTCCAGGATTCTTTTCACCTCCCTGTTAGATACTTCGGCTTGGCCACTCGTCTAGGGGTGATAGGCCGTGGTGATTCTGTGGTTGACCCCATACTTAGTCAAGAGAGCGGTGAAGTACTTATTATAGAAATGGCTCCCTTCATCACTGATAATTGCCCTCGGAGTGCCGAATTGTGTGAAGATGTTCTTTTGCAAGTATTTCAGTACAACCTTCGCATCATTCATTGGTAGCGTGACTGCCTCAACCCATTTCAATACATAGTCAACTGCCAACAGGATATAAAATTACTGAACGACGACGGAAATAGTTCCATAAAGTCGATTCCCCATACATCAAAAACCTCGACTTCCAAAATCCTATTGAGTGGTATCTCGTTCCACTTAGAAATAATCCCCACTCGTTGACATCTATCTCAATTTTTCACGCACTGATGTACATCTTTGAACAAAGTGGGCCAGTAAAAACCTGCCAGAAGGACTTTCGTGGTCGTTCTTTTGCTCCTGTAGTGTCCCCCATTTAATGAAGCATGACATGCATGTAATATGCTTTCTACTTCACTTTTCGGCACACATCGACAAATCATTCTATCAGCACACTGTTGGAATAGATATTGTTCATCCCACATATACCACTTCACATCGTGTAAGAATTTCTTCTTTTACGGGCGCATCAAATCTAGTGGGAGAATGTTGCTTACCAAGTAATTTGTGAAATCCGCATACCACAGAAACTCGTCATGGATAAGAAATAACTTTTCATTGGGAAACAACTCATTAATCACTACTTTGTATGTCTGGTCCTGACTCGGATTCTCTAACTATGAAAGGTGGTCAGCCACCTGATTTTCTGTCCCCTTCCTATCTTTAATCTCTAAATCAAACTCTTGGAGGAGCAAAATCCAGCGAATCAGTCTAGGCTTTGCGTCCTTCTTTGCAACTAGATACCGAATGGCCTAGTGATCTGTGTAAACCACCACCTCTGTCCCCACCAAGTATGAGCAAAACTTATCAAAGGCGTACACAACCGCAACTAATTCTTTTTTGATGGTTGTGTAGTTCAACTGCGTATCAGTCAGTGTTTTGTCGCATAATAGATGGCATAAAAGACTTTCTCTCTGCGTTGTCCAAACACAGCTCCTACTGCATAGTCACTCGCATCACACATTAGCTCGAACGGCATTGTCCAATCTGGTGCTATGATTACGGGGGTTGTGGTTAGTTTCTTCTATAATTTCTCAAACGCTGCTAGATAGTCTTCATCAAATTTAAATGGGACGTCTTTCTCTAATAAACTGCATAGCGGTTTCGTGATTTTGGAGAAGTCCTTGATAAATCGGCGGTAGAATCCAGCATGACCAAGAAAGCTATGAATACCCTTTACTGAAGTTGGCGGTGGTAGATTTTCTATTGTCTCTAATTTAGCCCGATCAACTTCCAAACCTTTTCCTGAAACTTTATGCCCAAGTATTATCCCTTCTTGAACCATAAAATGGCATTTTTCCTAGTTGAGCACCAGATTCGTCTCAACACATCTTTTCAGCACCAGGACTAGATTTTAGAGACACCTGTCAAAAGGGTCCCCGAATACTAAAAAGTCATCTATAAACACTTCGACATTGTGCTCCATCATATCTGAGAAGATTGCCATCATGCATCATTGAAAGGTCGCAGGTGCATTACACAGTCCAAATGACATCCTTCTAAAGGCAAAGGTGCCGTATGGGAATGTGAACGTCATTTTCTCTTGATCCTCTGGTGCAATAATGATCTGGTTGTATCCTGAATACCCATCTAACAAGTAATAGTACTCATGTCCAGCCAGTCTGTCCAACATCTGATCAATAAACATCAAGGGAAAATGATCTTTTCTGGTTGCCTTATTCAGCTTTCTATAATCCATGCAAACCCTCCAGTCGCTCACTGTCCTTGTCGATATCAGTTCCTTATTTTCATTCTTCACCACTGTTATACCACTTTTCTTCGGGACACACTAAACCGGGCGCACCCATGCACTATCTGAAATTGAGTAGATAATTCAAGCATTCAGCCATTTCAAGATTTCCTTCTTCACTACCTCTTTCATGATTGGGTTGAGCCTCCTTTGTTGTTCCACTATTGGCTTGCGATCTTCCTCCATCAGAATCTTGTGCATATAGAATGAGGGGTTGATTCCTTTGATGTCGGCGATAGTCCATCCAATAGCAGACTTGTATTCCCTCAGAACTCTTAACAGCTTACTTTCCTGCAATTCATTAAGTACAGATGCAATAATAACAGGTAAAGTAGATGAATTAACCAAATAAGCATACCTGAGGTGATTGGGTAGAGGTTTGAGTTCTAGTTCAGGTGGTTCCTCTAGAGATGGTTTCATCTTTGCTGATGAAGTTCTTACTGCTTCCAATGGATCAAATGGTAATTTGAATCTGCTCACTCTAGGATGTGCCTCTAATAGTTGCAGATACTCTATCAACTCTGGATCATCTCCACCATAGTCTCCCATCAGTGTTGATTCTAAAGGGTCGGTACTCAATATCCGATGTTGTTCATCTCCCACCACTTTGTCGATTGTATCCATCTGGAAACACTCCTCATCCTCTTTGGGCAAGTTCATGGCCTTAAACATGTTGAAGGTTACCTCTTGGTCTTGAACCCTCATGGTCAACTCTCCTTTCTGAACATTTATGAGAGTCCTACCGGTTGCCAAAAATGGTCGCTCAAGGATTATTGGAATATCCTTATCCTCTTCATAGTCCAATATGATAAAGTCCGCTGGGAATATGAACTTGTACACTTTTACCAAAATATCCTCCACAATTCCCCGTGGATATGTTACCGATCCGTCTGCCAACTGTAGGGATATGTTTGTTGGTTTAGGTGCCGATAAACCTAACTGAGTATAAACTGAAAGTGGCATAAGGTTTATACTTGCACCTAAGTCACATAGACATTTGTTGAAGGCCAAACTCCCTATTTTGCATGGGATAGCGAAACTACCCGGATCTTTCAGTTTTGGTGAAAGCTTTTTTTACAATATCACACTATATTCCTCCGTTAGTGCCACTCGAAGTCCTCTAACTTCTTCTTCCTCGACATGATAATCTTCATGAACTTGGCATAACTAGGCATCTGATCTAATGCCTCCGCGAAAGAAATGTTGATGTGTAGCTTTTTGAACACCTCCAGAAATTTAGTAAATTGTTTCTCTATTTCCTGTTTTTGGATCCGTTGTTGAAATGGTGGTGGTGGGTAGACTATCGGTGTAACAACTTATTCTTTTATCACAAATTTTTCTCCTTCTTTCCCTTCCACTGTCTCTTCCACACGTGTCTCAACTTGCTCATTAGTCGTCGGCTTCTCTAAATCCTGCTCAGCCAACTGTTTTCCACTCTAAAGTGTAATAGCTTGACATTGTTCATGACCCCCCCTCGGATTCTTCTCGGTATCACTTGGAAAAGTTTCTTGGGGTCAATTATTCAATGCACTTGAAATCTGTCCCATCTGAGTTTCTAAATTCTTGATCGCAGCTGCCTGAGTTTTCATTGCTGCCTTATTCCCTGTTATGTACTTCGCCAGTAGCTCCTCAAAATCTGTCTTTTTCTCTTGATGCGAAACTGACTGTTGATGTTGATTCTGAAAACCAGGGGGGTATGATGGTCGTGGAGCCTGCTGTTGATTCTGATTTTGGTTCTGATTGTTGCTCCATAAAAAATTCAGATGGTTTCTTGCTTCCTAATTATATGCATTCTGATATGTGTTAGGTGGCCTGTTATAGCTACCCACAAACTGTACTGAAGCTGGGTTGATTGCACACTATTCTGTCGGATGCTTGCCTGCACAAAGCTCACATATAAATGATACATGCTGAACATTTCCCGTCGACATGGCATCCATCTTCTTCTATAACGCTGCTATTTGTGCAGATAGAGCTGTCACAGTGTCCACTTCCAAAATACCTGCTGCTTTGGGTTGAGTCATTCTCTTTGTCGGCCACTGATAGTTATTTGCAGTCATTATTTCTATCAAGTCCCATGCCTCTCAAATTTCTTTGCCAGAAAAGCTCCACCTGAGGCTGCATCGATGCTAGTCCGTATATGACTCCCTAACCCGTTGTAAAATGTATTCATCTGCCTCCAATGTAGGAATCCATGATGTGGACATTTTCTCAAAATCTCTTTGTACCTTTCCCATGCTTCATAAAATGGTTCTCCCTGCTGCTGTACAAATGACGAAATCTCCATCCTCAATTTATGTGTTTTTGAAGGCAGGAAGAATTTAGCCGGAAACTTCTGCGCCAAATCGTTCCATGTAGTGATTGACCCCGGTGGTAGAGAATGGAGCCAACCCTTTGCCTTAGCTCTGAGCATGAGCGAAAATAATCTCAATCTGATAGCATTGTTTGAAACCCCGTTGCACTTGAAGGTATCGCATATTTCTATGAAATTGACAATGTGCTCATTTGGGTCATCATTCGGGAGACCCCCAAACTAGAAATTATTCTGCACCATCTGTATTGTTCTAGACTTGATCTCAAAATTATTTGCATTAATCGCCGGCCTGGTGATACTTGACTGAATCTTTGTAATCCGCGGTGTAGCCTAATCCCGTAGTGCTTTCTCTTCCTGTTCAGCCATGTTGTCTTTGGGTGTTTCAAGTTCTTCTCGAGTTTTCTAAATCCACTTACTTAACCCCTGAAACCGCTTGTCGATGTCGTCCTCGAAAGGCAACATTTCTGGCTTCTTTAATCGAGTTTGCAAGCACTACTCGAGATTACCTAAAATAGCCTATAAACACAAAAATTAAGATTTATATATATATATATATATGTTTAACTAAAACTAATCTAATTAAACTGATATTGTAAGTAATAAACGCAATTACTGTCCCCGACAATGGCGCAAAAAACTTGTTTGGGTAAAATCTATACGCGCTACACGCAAGTGTACGTGGTTAACAAGTAATACAATGATAAGATCAAGTATCGTACCCACAGAGACAATAATTCCAATTTAGTAAAACAAGTACCAAATTTGTATTATTTCGGCTTTATTAAACAAATGATTAACTGATGATTTTTATAATAACTACTACTTAAACTCAAAATAACACTAATCTCAAGATTTTAACAAGTTTTGGAGAATTAAGCCTATAACTTCACTTATTATTTAACTTCGAGAAATATACTTTCCTTCAGCTTATATCAATTATTCCAGATTATTAACCAAGAACACAAAAGCAGATATAAACATCTCTCAATGCATTATACCTATACTCACTCAAATCCACAATTAATAGACTTTAAGCAAGACACCTTAATTAACTAACTCACTATATCTCTATGTGAATTATAATTGAAAAAGGTTTATTATCAAGTTCTCTTAAGATTACATATGATGCATAGATATCTCTATCCTACACATGAATTATGAATCCTAACTGCTGTAGAAATCACAAACATACGTCACTATGGCCAGTTCTAATCCCATATGTCATCTCTCGAATTCATATGGAATAACAGATAATTAGTGATCAAGCAAATATATAAGTTATGCACAAACCATAGAAAATAACCTTGAAATAATATTCAGAAACTAAATTGAACGCAAATCAAATTGTCGTTACATAATAAGATCTATTATAAGCTTAAATAGAAATTTAGTTCATCTTGAATGAATAAGAAACCATAATCCAGAAAGTGTAAAGCATTCTAAATACAAGGTATAGAGGAAGAGAGAAAATAAACTCTAGAATTGTATCACCACTCTTCTTCACACTCCTCGCGTTCTTTGTGCTTTAACCGTGCTTCAATTCTCCTTCTATGTCAAAACTCACGAACTCGGGTTTGTGTTCTAAACAAACTCAAGTTTTCAGACTAACCAAGACGATATCAAATTCACTTTAGGGTAAGTCGTTACCTTGAAAGATGGTGTAGTGAATTGAAAAGGTTCCAAACAACAAAAGGTTGCTACTTTAGTGACAAAGACAAAGTATATAACTGTAAGTGAAGCTGCAAGTTAATGTTTCGGATGAAAAGTTCATTACAGAACTAGGAATAGTTCCTAAGTCTCATCTTGAATCTAAACATGTGTTGCGGCACTTTGATTAAAGAAATCATTGAAAGAGGAGCATAAAGACTCTCAAGATAACATTGCAGATTCATTTACTAAAGCTATAACACAACAACAATTTGATCGTTACTTAGAGAAGTTGGTATGAGATCCCATGGCGATTGGCTTTAGTGCAAGTGGGAGATTGAAAGTAGTATGCATACAAGCCAATCATGTATGATGATAAAGCATATACATTGGAGACAATCTTACTTATTTATTAATAAAAATATTCATTTCTTAAAAGCATTTAATTATCTACATAGTGCTGTTTTTATAATATGTAAATAACCCATAGTTTTAAGCAATGCTTTTAGAATCATGATGATGATCATGCTAATGAGATCTAAATTCTTAGAAATCTTTAAAACTAAAATAGTTTCCAATCGTGGGATTACTAAAAAGGGGATTAGTAAATTCGGATAGATTGGTACATATGTTGCTTGCTCATTGGATGAGGATGATTGATCTCATGATCATTTATGTGGAGACACTAAAGCAAGTATGTAGGTGCTTATTGGAGAAAAAGTTCACTGAACGTGACTCGCTATGGAATTCCTAATGGAGTTTTACTCGCCTGTCAATAAAAAATCCTAATGTGATAGTAGTACAAGTGATCCTTGGACTTGAGATCATCATAGTATCTTGTATGTAATGAATTATACTTTGACTTATTCCTTAAAGCCCTTTTGGGTATATAAAAGGGTATGCTTGGGTATAATGAGTTACATATGGAGATAATAAAAGATCAATTAAGAATCTACCACCTCTAGTAAAAGAGGAGATATGTCATATGTGATTCGTTAAATGACAACTCAGGAATCCTTGGCTAAGGTGGAATGAAATTAGAAAGGAGTTTCTAATTTGCATTATTTGGAGTTGTGCATTTTCTAATCGAAATACATATAATTAAATAAAATAAGACTTGACAGTAAATCTATGTCTTATATTTAATTGGGACATTGTATGGTGGAAGGATTGAATTGTACGGTAACTATTTACTCACAAGTTCTTTTATGATTAATGTTGAAATCTATATTATTTGAAAAGTCGTTGATCGCTTGGGAGGCTTATTCTATTGTAGAATAAATATTATTTATTTAAATATATTATTAATTTAATTTATTTATTTAAATAAGATTAAAATTGTTCTAATTGATTTATTCACAACCGGTTTAATATGGAGAACCTAAACGGTCACACCATAAAAGGAAGAATAATTATTTAAGAAGGTAATGACATAATCGTAATAATGCATTAAGTGTAATTAATTTAATCTATGGTGATAGAATAAATTAAATAGCTTAATGTTTATTATTTAATATTTTGGAAATATTAAATATAAATTAATATGAGATGTCTTATTAATATTATTACAATTATTATTATTATTTTAATTTCTAAAGGAGTTTAGTAATTAATTTAATATTAGTACTCTCATTTATTCCTAATAAGATTAGGAGACAAATTAATTAAATGGATTTAATTAATTATTCTCAATGTGGTGGGAAGCCTAAATTAATTAAAGGAGTTTAATTAATTAAATGAAATCTCATGTCTAATAGGATTAAAAGGGTTGACCAATATCAATATAAGAGGAGTCTTATAATAGATATCAGTTGATACAATTCTAATTGTTGGAGAGTACTCTTTTTCTATAGAGGATAGAAAACTAAGTCAACCACCCTCCTTCTTGATAATTCATTTTCCTTGGTGGATCACCTCTAGAGGCCAAACACTTGGGTGGCTAACGTTGATCAAATGAAGAAATCTAACCCGGAAATACAAGGAGATCACGAAGAACAAGAAGTTGAACTCGTACCTGTGGAAGCTTCGTTCTACAAAGGGTATGATTCCATAAATTCTTATTTATCGTTTTAAATTAATAATTTGCATAAAGGATGATCCGGGTAATGGTTTTGTAGAAATTTTTAAACTCTGATATACCATGCTTTCGCTAATTTTGTAATTTGATTGCGTCACGATTTCGTACAAACCCAACAGTAGCATCAGAGCCAAACCTTTATGCAATTATTCATTGTTTTGATTTCACATACATATGGGTATGTATTTAGAATAATTTATTGGGCATAATTAATTGTATAAAAACATTTTATTTTAATTTTTTTTGAAAGAAAAAAAAAGCAACAGGATAGTTATAATATATATATATATATATATATATATATATATTATTAATTTTATAATTAAAATAAAGAGTTTATTTTAATCTTGAAATTGGATTTCATGCAATTTAAAATTGCCCATTAAATGGTACTCACATATATATGGAATGTTTTAATTTATGAGATGGATATTTATTTATTGATATATATGGTGATATTTATGATAATAAATAGGGATTGATTATGGACTATTTAACCAATGTGATTGGATTGTATTTTAGTTGAATGCTTAAATGGATGGGTTTTATTAAATGGGGTCTGCGTACCTCGTCTTCTCCGATTTTTTCTTGATGTAAAATTCTATCTCCCTCCTATGTACTTCTCCTTGACAGCTGATCAAGTGTTCTATTTAAATTAAATAGTTTAATGTAATAGAAACAGTTAGAATTATCTTGAAGAAATTGGAGACCAAGGAGCAAGGAGTGCGTGAAGACCCGTTTATATAGAGCCCAGGTTTAAATGTAATAATTACATTTAAATTTAAATTCTTGCACTCCTAGGTTTGACCTTTTGGTTCACTTGGTGGCTCTAGTGAACCAAACTAGAATAAAAGTCCATAATCAATCCGGGTAAAATATAGTATTCTATATGTGCATACTGAATATTATATATATTATATTTTATGCAAACATGCTTCGCATGTTTAATAAAATAACGCGTATTTTATATATATGTGTGCATGAGCGCTAAACAAGATGAGATAAATAATAACAAACCCCTCAAGGAAATTATATTAAGTCGAAAGCGTTCAAGTGATATTTAGAATATTGAACGTCGCCTTCTAGCATGATAAATTAATAGAGTATTAAATATTTAATATGAGCTTATTGTGCTATCTACAAGGCGAGTATTGCGTATTTAAGATATTAATTAATCACATTTGATGCTTATCAAGAAAATTGAACGATCTAGTCTTGTTGTGCTATCCACAAGGACAAACATTTTTTTTTTGAATTTATAAAAGTGTTAGGCTGGACTTAACTTAAATCATTTTAGTTCGGATGTGCACACACTTGACCATTATGATTTAAGAGGCAAAATAAAAGGAGTTATATGTTGATGTAGTTGACAAGAGTTGTCTACCTATTTATTTGTATATCGCTTATTGTGCTATCCACAAGGTTATATATATTTGAAATGGGATCCTTAATCTCACTAGCAAATCTTTAATTAGATGTTGCCGAACTATATAAATGAGGGTAATATAGTTTGATGAAAATAGTGGGAGATACCAATTTAAAATAAAGACCTAAATTTATTTTGGTATGCAAAATTAATTAAATAAATATTTGCTAAAATGTTGTCTTTTCACATACAAAAATTTAAAAAATGTCAAAATCACTAATTTCATTGCGCAGCATACTTGATGCTAATAAACTAACCGGACCAAATTATACGGACTGGTTAAGGAATCTGAGAATAGTTCTCACTGTTGAAAAAATTTCTTATGTTCTAAATTCACCTGTCTCTAGAACTGTTCCAGAATCAGCATCTGAGGAAGAAATTGCCACCATTGTAAAGTGGCAAAATGACGCATCTGTGGCTCAATGCATCATGCTCGCATCCATGAATAACGAGCTTCAGCGTCAGCATGAAAACATGGATGCTCCTACTATGTTGCTTCACCTCAAGGAGTTGTATGGTGAACAAAGTAGGACTGCTAGATATGAGATTTCTAAGGAGCTCTTCCAATCTCGGATGACCAAGGGTAAGATGAACATAAAGGAACAAAAGAAACCTGATCTAGCTAGCAAAGGAATGTGCTTCCATTGCAACGAGACGGGTCATTGGAAGAGGAACTGCAAGAAGTTTCTGGCAGAGAAGAAGGTTGGAGAAGCTTCGACTTCCAATCAAGGTTTGTTCATGATTGAAATTAATTTTTCAGAAAGTCAAAATTCTACTTGGGTATTGGATACCGGCTGTGGTTCTCACATATGTAATAATGTGAAGGGACTGGTCAGAAGTAGAAAGCTGAACAAGGATGAGGTTGTCCTACGAGTGGGAAATGGAGTAAAGGTTGTTGCATTAGATATAGGCACTTATTGTTTAGCACAGCCTACGGGCAAGTTCATTTATTTAAATAATTGTTATTTTATTCCGAATATCATTAGAAACATTATTTCTATTTCCGTATTAGATATGGATGGATTTGACGTTATAATAAAGAACAACAGTTGTTCTATTTATAAAAGCAATATTTTATATGGTGTTAGTAATTTGCAAAATGGATTTTATATACTTGACTTGCATGAAAATATACTTCAAATAGAACAAACTAATAAAAGGAAAAGAGATGATATTAATTATACCTATATGTGGCACTGTAGACTCAGTCATATTAATGAAATAAAATTATCTAAGTTGCATAAGGATGGGCTCTTAGAACTATCCAATTATGAATCATATCCAATTTGTGAATCTTGTCTCATGGGTAAAATGACTAAATCTCCATTTAGTGGAAAAGAAGAAAAAGTTATAGAGTTGTTAGCGTTGGTTCACACAGACGTTTGTGGGACCTATGGCAACGAATGCACAGGGTGAGTATGCTTATTTTATTACTTTCACTGATGATTACTCAAGATTTGGATATGTGTATTTAATGAAATACAAATCAGAATCATTTGAAAAGTTCAAAGAGTTCAGAAGTGAAGTAGAGAAACAAACGGGCAAGAGTATTAAGATTCTTTGATCAGATCAAGGTAGTGAATACTTAAGAGGTGAGTTTCTCGATTGTCTCAAAGAAAATGGTATAATTTTACAATGGACTCCACCAGGTACACCACAGTTAAATGGAGTATCTAAAAGGAGAAATCGAACATTGTTGGAATTGGTTCGTTCCATGATGAGTTTTATCGATCTTCCAATTTTATCCTGGGGTCATGCCCTAGAAACGGCTACATATCTACTAAATAAGGTCTCCACCAAATTCATCCCCAAGACTCCATATGAGATGTGGACAGGGAGGAAACCTAGTTTTAAGCATGTTAAGATTTGGGGATGTCCAGCTTATGTGAAAAGGTTTCAAAATGATAAGCTTGGGACAAGATCTGATAAGTGCACGTTTGACGATATCCTAAAGAATGTTTGGGATACTATTTCTACAATCCTACTGAACAAAAGGAGTTTGTTGCGAAACACGTTGCCTTCTTGGAAAATGAGTTTATCCTTGAAGGGGCTAGTGGGAGAAAAATAGATCTTGAACAAATTCAAGAACCACAAACCACTACAGATCAAGTGGATGAACCTATCCAAGTAGAGACACCTACTGTACAACACCCTATTCGTAAATCTGGAAAGGTACCGAAGATACCTGAAAGGTATGGATTCGTTATAGAGGATGACGATAAGGTACACATCATGGATGATGATGATCCATTGAATTACGAACAAACTATGAGTAATAAAGACTCAGAGAAATGGTAGATGACCATAAAATTTAAAATGGATTTTGAAGCTATGCTAAAGTCCATTTGGATTTTCTTGCGATTGCAGCTTATTTTTACTTAATTTGGAAAAATGGACGTGGTGACATCCTTCCTCAAATATACATTATTAGAGGAGAATGTATGTATAATACAACCAGATAGTTTTTTGTTTCAATGGTTGAAGCAAATCATGTATATGAGCTACAATAATCCATTCATGGATTGAAGCAAGATTCTCGTAGATGGAACATTCGTTTTGATGAGACAATCAAAGAGTTTGATTTTATCAAAAATGAGGATGAACCATGTGTGCACAAGAAGGTTAGTGGGATCGCTATTTCATTCCTTGTATTATATGTTAATGATATATTACTGATAGGGAATGAAATTCCTATGCTAAAATCGATCAAAACAAAGTTGTCTAAACATTCCTCCATGAATGATTTGGGTAGAACATCCCACATTGGGGATATAAATCTTTATTGATATATTTAAAAGGATGTTCGGCTAAACCCAAGGAAATGTATATTCATTAAATGCTAAAGGCGTTTAGCATGACAAACTCCAAAAGGTGTCTCATGATGATGAGCCATGGAGTGAATCTCTCTAAAATTATCCTCAATAAAAAAGAGATCGCATGAGCTACTATCATGTATGCAATGAAATATACGAGACTTGATGTTGATCAGTCATATTCTGGAGAAGATCACTGTGAGACAGTGATAAACATCTTAAAGTACTTAACTGACACTAAGGATGTCATCATATCACATGATGAGTCATAATTAAACTAGAGTGCTAAACAGACTCAAGTTTTCAAACTGACCAAAACGATATCAAATCCACTTTAGGGTAAGTCGTTACTATGAAAGATGGTGTAGTGAATTGGAAAGGTTCCAAACAACAAAAGGTTGCTGCTTTAGTGACAAAGACAAAGTATATAACTGTAAGTGAAGCTGCAAGTTAATGTTTCGGATGAAAAGTTTATTACAGAATTAGGAATAGTTCCTAATTCTCATCTTGAATCTAAACATGTGTTGCGGCACTTTGATTAAAAAATCATTGAAAGAGGAGCATAAAGACTCTCAAGATAACATTGCAGATATATTTACTAAAGTTATTACACAACAACAGTTTGATCGTCACTTAAAGAAGTTGGTATGAGATACCATGGCGATTGGCTTTAGTGCAAATGGGAGATTGAAAGTAGTATGCATACAAGCCAATCATGTATGATGATAAAGCATATACTTTGGAGACAATCTTATTTATTTATTAATAAAAATATTCATTTATTAAAGGCATTTAATTATCTACATGGTGCTATTTTTATAATATGTAAATAACCCATAGTTTTAAGCAATGCTTTTAGAATCATGATGATGATCATGCTAATGAGATCTAAATTCTTAGAAAGCTTTAAAACAAAAATAGTTTCCAATCGTGGGATTACTAAAAAGGGGATTAGTAAATTCGGATAGATTGGTACATATGTTGCTCGCTCATTGGATGAGGAAGATTGATCTCATGATCATTTGTGTGGAGACACTAAAGCAAGTATGTAAGTGTTTATTGGAGAATAAGCTCACTGAACGTGACTCGCTATGGAATACCTAAGGGAGTTTTACTGCCTGTCAATAGGAATTTCTAATATGATAGTAGTACAAGTGATCCTTGGACTTGAGATCATCATAGTATCTTGTATGTAATGAAGTATACTTTGACTTATTCCTTAAAGCCCTTTAGGGTATATAAAAGGGTATGCTTGGGTATAATGAGTTACATATGAAGATAATAAACGATCAATAAAGAATCTTCCACCTTTAGTAAAAGAGGAGATATGTCATATGTGATTCGTTAAATGACAACTCAGGAATCCTTGGCCATGGTGGAATGAAATTAGAAAGAAGTCTCTAATTTGCATTATTTAGGAGTTGTGCATTTTCTAATCGAAATACATATAATTAAATAAAATAAGGCTTGACAATAAATCCATGTCTTATATTTAATTGGGACATTGTATGGTGGAAGGATTGAATTGTATGGTAACTATTTACTCACAGGTTCTTTTATGATTAATATTAAAATCTATATTATCTGGAAAGTCATTGATCGCTAGGGAGGCTTATCCCTATTGTAGAATAAATATTATTTATTTAAATAAATTATTAGTTTAATTTATTTATTTAAATAAGATTAAAATTATTCTAATTGATTTATTCACAACTAGTTTAATATGAAGAACCTAAAGGGTTACACCATAAAAGGAAGAATAATTATTTAAGAAGATAATGGCATAATCGTAATAATGCATTAAATATAATTAATTTAATCTATGATGATAGAATAAATTAAATAGCTTAATATTTATTATTTAATATTTTGAAAATATTAAATATAAATTAATAAGAGATGTCTTATTAATATTATTATAATTATTATTATTTTAATTTCTAAAGGAGTTTATTAATTAATTTAATATTAGAACTCTCATTAATTCCTAATAAGATTAGGAGACAAATTAATTAAATAAATTTAATTAATTATTCCCAATGCGGTGGGAAGCCTAAATTAAGTAAAGGAGTTTAATTAATTAAATAAAATCTCATGTCTAATAGGATTAGAAGGGTTGGCCAATATCTATATAAGAGGAGTCTTATAATAGATATCAGTTGATGCAATTCTAATTGTTGGAGAGTACTCCTTTTCTATAGAGGATAGAAAACTAAGCCAACCACCCTCCTTCTTGATAATTCATCTTCCTTGGTGGATCACCTCTAGAGGCCAAACACTTGGGTGGCTAACGTTGATCAAAAGAAGGAATTTAACCCAGAAATTTAAGGAGATCACGAAGAACAAGGAGTTGAACTCGTACCTGTGGAAGCTTCGTTCTACAAAGGGTATGATTCCATAACTTCTTATTGATTATTTTAAATTAATAATTTGCATAAAGGATGATCCGGGTAATGGTTTTATAGAAATTTTTAAACTCTGATATACCATGCTTCCACTAATTTTGTAATTTGATTGCGTCACGATTTCGTACAAACCCAACAGGGATGGCATCTCAAATCGACCAAAAGCTTAAAAATCGACACCGTGATAGCTGGAAGCTCCCTACGTTGAGCATGAGCTGGAGAAGGATCCACAAATGGGACATCCTCGTCATCCACATCATCCGGCATCTCAGCCTGGATCAGACGAATCACAGACTCAGCCAAACGGCGAGGTGGCAGAGCTGGATGAGGCTGGCGAACATCAGAAGCTCTCCTTCGCCTCACACCTGAAGTGACCCTGCTAGAACTATCTGGTCTATCTGGCTCCATAACCTGGACAAAGTCTCCAAATCACCTCAGAAAGGGTGAGGTAAGCCTTAAATTTACGGCTTATTAAATTAAATCATTGCTTTATGCATCATTTAATTCCTAAAACATGCATTTGTTAACAAAAATCCCTAGTAGATTTAAAATTGCATGTTCATTAAATACTCAGGCTGTTGAATTTTTTTTTTGCCAGAGTCTTCTTTGTAAAATGGACTGTCCGCATGCACATAGGCATAACCAGGTGGTCATTCAGTAGCACACATACCCAAAAACATGAACATATCATATATATGAAAAAAAAAATCAAAATCAAACTCCCCATGGCAGCTAAATTACCATGTATTTTTTTAGTTGAAAATTCAGGCTCATTTGCCCTCAAATAAGACGAGTAAACTAGCCAAAAAGGGCGTCAAATGACTGTCGCAGAAATTTAATTTTTTACATCAAAATGTTTAGCGTAGTAAAATATGCATATTTACTAATTCTGAAATTTTTATCAAGTCATATAGGCACGCCTATTCGCTATATTGTGTTTAGAAACATACTGTATGAAATCTAGCATTCTAACGGTCAAAACTAGAAAAGAAAGGATGTAAACGTTACCAGAGATGTGCAAAACATTTGTACGGTGACGGAATTTGAAAAAGTTAGCCCGAACTCAGTAGATCTGAAGAAGAAATTTTGGATTTTCTTTATAGTTTAAAGTTAAAAATAAATTTCGAAAGCCACGGGAGACTAAGTTATACTCGCAAGGAGTAGCAACTCCACCTGCGACAGCCGCATGTGGACTTGTGGCTCCCTAAGGTGGGTCCGACCCCCTCCGATTTGGTCCCGTTAGAGTTGAAACGGAGTTTACAGAAGCTAAAAAGTGAAATTAGGGAAAAAACTGCTACGCGATTGAGCGTATTGGCCTGAAACTCTGAGTCTAAGCGGCAAGTTCCTGACAAAGGAAGGAACTTCATGTGAGCCATTGGTAGAAGCCCTGATGTGGTATTCAGAATGCCGATGATGGAAAACTGCTGAAAATTGCCTCTGTCACAGCATCGGGAAAGTTCGGTGTTGTGAACCAGTGGGAGCACCGAGAAGGATCGGTGGTTCAACCGACCGTGTAAACTACCGTTCAAGTAGGTACCAATAAGGTTTGGTGATGGACAAACTATGCAAACTACCGTTCGAGTAGGAATCAAATCAGTTCAATCGATCGTTGTAAACTACCATTCGGGTAGGCATCGAAAAGCTTCGATGATGGTCAAAATAGTGTCAACCATTGTTCAAGTAGATCGTGAGACTTCTGTCCTCGACAAAAACATCTGCGTCAATCGAACAGCAATCCAAACAGTTGGCGACAACTCCAACGTAGCATCGGGAAAGAACCGATGATGTAAACTGGTGTAAGCTATCATCACGATAGGCATCAGGAATCCCAATGGGATCACTTGTTAAAAGAGAAATATCTCCAGCGAAAACACCGAGAAAGTTCGATGGTTTAGCTGACCGTTGTGAACTACCGTTCGAGTAGGAACCGAGAAGGTTCGGTGATGGTCAAGACTTTGCAAACTACCATTCGATTAGGAGTTAGGAAAATTCTGTGAGAGCTATCATGGATGACATCATTTCCAGCAGAAATGGCAGGAGCAGTCAATGATAGCATACCCATGGCAACTAAGCACCACTACGGCATATAGCAATCATAACATGGCATATCATGCATTGAATTACATTTTTATGTGTCATATTTCCAGTGTCTAGCAATCTTTATCCTGTTCATTCTAGTGCATTGCATAAACATGATAAAGAAGGGCATCTTTAAACACTCAAAATTTTGCATTCCTGTTACTAACAGGAAGGTAAAACAGTCTTTTACCTTCCGACAACACTGAAAGATCAAGTCAACCCCAGGCGACAACACCGGGACATCAAACTCAACCCCGGTCGCAACACCGAGATGTCAAGTCAAGCCCCGGCCACACCAAGATGTCAAGTCAAGCACCGACGACAACAACGAAAGATCAAACTCAACCCCAGTCACAACACTGGGATGTCAAGTTAAGCCCCGGCCACACCGGGATGTCAAGTGAACCCCTGGTGACAACACCGGGAGATCAAACTCAAACCCGATCACAATACCGGGATGTCAAGTCAAGCCCCGACAACACCAGGATGTCAAGTCAAGCCTTGGCAATAACCCCGAGAGGTACAGTAGCCCCAGCAACAACCTCGAGAGGCCAAATCAACTTTGGAGACAACCCCAAAGCATCAAATCATCCCCAGAGACAACCCTGGGAGGCCAAATCAACCTCGGAGAAAACCCCGAGGAAGAACAGAGTTGACTGGCATCAAACTTCGGAGACAACCCCGAGAAAATAGCCGAAAACCTTGTCAATTTGGGAGTTAACCCCTGTAAGGGAAAAATGGTCATTTTAACGATTTGGCAACAAATCACGTCAAAATTAAGCCAAATTGATGCAATATGGGTCAGAAAGAGCCATAACATCAATCCCGAGTGAAAATAGCATAATACAACTCAACGGACGGATTGTAAAAATTTAAAGATCTGGTCATAGACAAGTCTTCCAAGATTTAGAAAATGTCAAATCCCATGTCATTGTGTAGATCTCGGAAAGGGCTTTCCGGAAAGGTATAGTACTCCTCAAACGGATTCCCTGATTGAAAGTTATGAAGATTCAAAGCAGACATCGCGTTACTCGGAGTGCACGTACTTCTAGATGATGGGACCCACGGGAGTGGGCCCCACTCGAGGAGCCATAGGTAGACTCGCGGCTACGGCGAGTGCACCCGCTACCATTTTTGTCTATAAATAAGACCCCCCACCCTTCCAAAAAAAGAGAAAAAAAATAGAAAAGCGCTCTGAAACTCCGCTCATTTTGACCCTTAGCCCTACTTCTAGTACTCCAAACTTCAATTTTATTCTTCCCATACGTTTTCATACGTATATTCTACAACATATCAAAAATTAACCGGTGGAAACGGAGATTTGAAGCCATTCGACTGGCAAGAAGCCTGTGGAGCTGCCTATTATAAGTTTATTTACGATCAGAAGTCATTTCCTACTTTATTATGTATATGTGAACGTGCATATAATGTAATACCCGAGAATTTCCATATATTATTAAATAAATATATTAAATGGGAATGAGTAAGTATTTGAATATAAATGATTCTGTGTTATCAGATGAGTTAACTCAATTATATTAAATTGAATATTTATGATAATTGAGAAAATATAGAGTTTGCGATAAACTCGTTGAATACCTTGTGTGGCACAGTGATGAGAAATATTAATGATTATATTAATTAACGAATGAATTACTAAGTGAATGATTAATCTATATTAATTGTTAATATAATAATGGTATGTTGAATTATTATTATTACGAGTGATAGCATGATAATAAGTATATTGTTTATAAATATAATAAGATTTATATTTATTTAATGTGATAATTAATCATATAAATGTTAATTAATTGTTATGAAAATTAATAATTACATTAATTTATGGGGAATGTATTTTTTAATAAGATTTAAGACTTAACTTATATGTTGGTTGTATGAATAAGATAAAGTATAATGTTAAACTGTATGACTAATGAATATCTTATACGCATAACTATATTACGATAGGAATTCAAAAAGTGTTGATTAGCTTTACGTGGATAGACTACGCATAAGGTAAGTTTCCTGACTTTCACTCATTTATTGTGTAAGTTCCCTAACTTATAATATTTTAAAGTGCAAGCACCCTATCCTTGTGTTTACTTTATTCAAGGAACGTTGTAAGCAAGTTCCTAACCTTACTCTTTATTGAGCGTTCATTAAGCTTGTGTTATTATTGTCGTACAAGTAAACTTTTGAGATTGCAATTCAGATATTATAGATTATATACTTCATGGATAAGATAAAAGTCGATTTATATTCTTCGAACTTTAAATCTTGAGATTGAACTTATAATTGTTGTGATCTATGCCATTTGATTCGGCTAGACTTATAATATTGAAAGGCGACCCAAACCAATTGATTGGTGCAGGATCTTGTGTTTGACTGAGATGAACAACCTTTTTTGAAGGGAAATTATATATTGTAGGGAGACCGACGTGCGCACTTCGGTACAATTGAACGATATGCATATCGTAGGGTACTTTAGGCTAATCACCTGTTGTACTTGTTTTTGATTGGGTTATCAGTTTAATACTGTTAATTCTAGTAAGAGTTCATAGTCCTTAATGACTGCTCAGTATTCAGTTATCTTAAAATCTTAAATTGATTTAGTATTGAATCATATTGATATTATTCTGTCCTTAGCGACTGTTATTGAGAACTGTTAATATTCTTGCTATCCTTGAATTATCATACCTTGCTATACCCTTTTTGAGATTCGAGAACTATATTACTCACCCTTATTGTTATATTACTTGATGAGCAAACGTGTTGCTCTTTCTTGCATTCCTTAAAACATTTCAGTTAAGGCAGAGCAGTGCGGACCCTCGAGTACTGACAAGGGCAAGAGAAAGGCTATTGAGTAGCTTTATTTATGTAGAAATTATAATTGTAATAAGAACTTATGCTTTTATATATTAGTTAGGTTTATATATGCTTAAAGTATGTTTAAGCTATCTAATCGATGTTTAAGTTACGAGACCTTGGGACGTAAATAAATTATATTAATTAAATATAATCTATTCGGTAATAGTTGTGTATTATTCCACTGTGCGATACGACATTTAGTTGTAATATTTATTGTGGTGTTAGATTTTAGAACGTGACAAATCGAATTCGAGTGACCCTGTGGCGGTCCGAATTTGGGGGCGTCACAGGTTGGTATCAAAGCTATAGTTTTAAACCTTAGGAGTAAGTGTCCTTAGATTATAACTTAGGAGAACTTAGAAGCTAGGAAGGAGATAAAAGTCATGTAGAGTTTTCCTTGAGAGACTTAGTGTGTTATGAAATGTAACTTCATTCTATACAATGAACTTATGTTTTATTTAACATTCTAATGGAGTTGCTGTTGTTTGTCTTATGTTTGTGATTGTAGGATGGCGGACACAGGAGTACCTAATAGAGTGGCCGAGGAGGAGCCCAGAAATATACATGTAGTATACGAGGCACCTTCAGAGGCTGTGCCAATGCAGGCTATTGCACCATCCGAGTCTGACGACGAGGATGAGATTGAGGTGGAGTTCAACCTAGAAGAGGAGCCTATGGAGGACGAGCCTGTTGAGGACGAGCCTACCGAGGAGGAGCCCATGGAGGACTCCTACGAGCCTAACCTAGAGGAGCATATACTGGGAGAGTACGAGGAGCGTATTCTAGAGTTGGACTGCATAGTCCAGGAGCTGGAGGCCGAGGCCCAGAAGAGAGAGTCTGAGTTGAGGGACGAGGACCACCAGAGGAAGCTGGCCATGTAGGAGCTAGAGGTAGAGATTGCTTATCGCAGGGAGGCAGGAATCCAGATGGGAACCTTATTCCATTGGTCGGTATCCAAAAATAAAGATCTGGCAGGGAAGCTAGAAGAGGTCGAGCAAAGGGAATTGAGTGAGAAGACCGAGAAGGAAGCACTCCGTACTCAGCTAGAGTTGGAGGTTATGGATAGGATACACTTCGAGGAGAAGTGGGAAGCGGCTAACGAGAGAGATGTCGACCTAGAGGATGAGGTCAGATGAAAGAAGAGGAAGATGAACAAGATGGGGTATGTGTTTTGTTCAGCTTTTGAGAGGGTAATTGACGGTGTGTACCACTACCCAGCGGAGCAGGGACAGACCTTACATACTATGAGCCGAGAGTTGGTGACGTATATAGCACAGATCGAGTATAAGAGCGCTGTGGAGCTGGGATGATGGCATGAGACCCTTAGTCAGTCTAGTAGTAGTATTTACTTTATGTGATATATATACTATGTTGTAATTCTAACTTTTTGTGTAAAGTGTGGATAGTGATGTAAACCCCGAGTAAGCTTTTGTTAGAGGGGTAGTATATTAGTATTCCCCGTCTTTTGTGATATTAGGGAATATGTGATAACAATTATAAAAATATGCTAGGAAAAATCATGTAATGAAACGATTTGGCATATGAATATAAATGAGCTTATTTCAGAAATGTGTTATAAATTTTATTCTTTTTGGTACTAAAGAAATACTTAAGTAATATAACTGAGCAATAATAAAATGAAAATTTATGATGCAGATCATGGTACCAAGGCGTAGATTGACTGCACCCGAAGAATCAGTTAATAACGAGAGGGAGCAAGTAGATCCCATCCAGAAGTTAGTAGACTTGTTAGGAGAAGCTCTATGGGGAAGGAACAATGAACCCGTTCGCCCCAACCCTCAAGCTGTCCCAGTGACAAACTTTAAAGATTTTAGAAGCGTAGGACCCCCAGAGTTCGAGGGTACTACTGACCTGATAATTGCACAAACCTGGATCAAGGAGATCGAGAAGGCTTTCACTATAGCTCATGTGGGTGAAAACAAGATGACGATGTTTGCTACTTACATGATGAGAGGTGAAGCAAACTACTGGTGGGAGGTGAATCAGCAGAGAGCTATAGAAGGGACGATAACGTGGGATAGATTCAAAACTCTATTTTTCGAGAACTACTTCCCGAAAAGCATGAAGAATAGGATGGAGGTGAAGTTTCTAGAACTTAAGCAAGGTGACATGACGGTGGCGTAGTACGCAGCTAAGTTTAACGAACTAGCGTGATTTGCGGAGCACTAGGTAGGAGATGGGGAAAGGAAGGAAAGGCAATTCGAACAAGGGTTGAAGCCGTGGCTGTTCAATAAGGTATCAGTACTTCAAATTGATTCCTTTGCGACATTGCTGGAGAAGGCGATCATTGCGAAAGGTGGCAGTGAGGCCTTAAGTCTGTACAACAAAGAAAAGAAAGGAAAGAATACTGGAGGAGAATATCGTACTGGAGGAAGCAGTAGTGGAGGAAGTAACTTGGAAAAAAGAAAGTGGGAGAACAACAACAAAAACAACAACAATCAGTCGGGGAATTTTTGTGGAGGTTTTAAGAAGAGGGCTGAGGGATGCCGAAATATGGGAAGAACCATCAGGGTGAGTGCTGGAAGGGACGCGACACTTGTTACAACTGCGGTCAGGAGGGGCACATTTCACCCAATTGCCCGAAACTGAAAAAGATACAAGGATGCTTTGTTTGTGGCTCGACGGAGCACCGGATTAAGGATTGCCCAAAGAAGGGAAGTGGCGGAGGTAGCAGCCAACAAGGGGGAAACAAACTGATGATCGACTGACCGGCACAATCCAACTGCCCAACCGCCAGAACCTTTAACATGACCGTCCAAGATGCAGTAGCTGCGAAGGACGTGGTGCCAGGTATAATCCCAATCAATGATATAAATGCTTATGTATTATTTGATTCGGGTGCCACCTGTTCTTTTGTATCTGAAGAATTTGCTAGTAGACTTAATTCACCCCGAGAACGATTACAAAATCCCTTGAACATAGAAGTTACGAATAAGGAAATAATCCCTGTAGAATACGTTTATCGAAATTATCGCGTAAACATTAGAGAACATGAACTGAGTGTAGACTTGATTCCTATTAGATTGGGAGAATTTGACGTAATATTGGGAATGGATTGGTTGTATAACCATGCAGCAATAATTGACTGTCAGAATAAATGTGTGAACCTTCAGACTCTGAGTAAGTTTAAGGTAGTGTTTTATGGTAGCTCATTGCTTAAGCAATCGTGTTGCGTTACGATGATGCATGCTAAGAAATTGTTAAGGAAAGGATGTGTAGGTTATTTAGCTTACATCATAGATACTCGAAAAAAGGGAGTAGAAATTAAGGATATATCCGTAGTGAATGAATTTCGAGATATATTTTTGGACGATCTGTCTGGTCTTCCGCCAGACAGAGAGGTCGAATTCATAATAGACTTAGCACCGTGAATGGCACCGATTTCAAAAGCTCCATATCGTATGGCGCCAGTAGAAATAAAGGAATTAATGATATAATTGCAAGAGTTATTAGATAAGGGTTAAATTCGACCGAGTGTGTCTCCTTGAGGAGCACCAGTGTTGTTCGTTAAGAAAAAGGGCGAATCGATGAGGCTCTTTATCGATTATCGAGAATTGAACAGAGAAACGATCAAGAACAGATATCCGCTACCTAGAATAGACGACTTATTTGATCAGCTGAAGGGAGCGAAGTGTTTTTTGAAGATCAACCTACGGACAGGTTATCACCAACTGAAAGTAAGGGATGAGGACATACCAAAGACTGCGTTTCAAACCCGTTATGGACATTTGAGTTTTTGGTAATGTTATTTGGATTAACTAATGCTCTGGCAGCATTCATGGACTTGATGAACTGAGTTTTCAAGCCCTACTTGGACAAATTCGTAGTAGTCTTTATCGACGACATCTTAATCTACTAGAAGACAAAGAAAGAACACTCCGAACATCTGAAGATTGTTTTGGAGGCTCTGAGGAATGAGAAGATGTATGCAAAATTTTCTAAGCATGAATTTTGGATGGAGAAGGTTCAATTCTTAGGTCACGTGGTGGATAAGAATGGAATCTCAGTAGAC
Source organism: Panax stipuleanatus (assembly GCA_020205555.1). Taxonomy (NCBI): domain Eukaryota; kingdom Viridiplantae; phylum Streptophyta; class Magnoliopsida; order Apiales; family Araliaceae; genus Panax; species Panax stipuleanatus. The sequence continues at coordinate 31,638,527 of CM035123.1, forward strand.
CCTGCAAAGTTTGAGGTAGTAAGTAATTGGGAGCAGCCGAGAACACCAACAGAGGTGAGAAGTTTCTTAGGGTTAGCTGGATATTATCGAAGATTTATCCAAGATTTTTCTAGGATAGAAACCCCATTGACCAATCTGACACGGAAGACGATGAAATTTATATGGACAGAAAAATGCAAAGAAAGTTTTCAAGAATTGAACAAAAGATTAAGCGAAGCGCCTGTGTTGTCACTACCAGACGAGACGGGAGATTTTATGGTGTAAAGTGACGCATCGCACAAGGGACTTGGCTATGTGCTCATGCAATACGGCAAGGTCATTGCGTATGCATCAAGACAATTAAAGGACTACGAAAAATGTTACCCTACTCACGACCTAAAGTTAGCGGCAGTAGTTTTTGCATTGAAGATTTGGAGGCACTATTTATACGGGGAGAAATGTGAGATATACACGGACCACAAAAGTCTGAAATATATCTTCACATAGAAGGAGTTGAATATACGTCAGAGAATGTGGTTAGAATTAATCAAAGACTATGACTGCGATATTCTTTATGTGACACCCCCAAATCCGGGTACTTCAATTTCCACGGGACTTGGTGTTCACTGTACAAATATCATCTATCTATCTACCCATAGTAAATGCAAACCATGAAATAAATAGAAATAATCCTCCCCTTATGGGGTTACAACATCTGAAAAGAAATACATCAATCCCAGGTCGTACTTAACCTTAAATATCAAATGCGGAAATATAAATAATTAAATAAGTTTTACACAACTTTAACATAAGTCTGAAACATAAACACATAAAATAAACAACAAGTCTTCATCACTTGTTGACTTTGCCCTTGCCTTTGCTAGTAGAAGGCTCGTCAGACCTTTCGTTCTTAACTGCAATGTTATTATTACGCAAGAGTGAGCACGGTTGCCCACAAGTATAATAATATGACAACAATATAATAACATGCGAGTGAATCAAGGACATCTGAATAAAGAAACTCAACTTTTGACTCGAGGATAAATAACAGGAATCAAAATATCATCTGAGGGTCATAAGACCTTGAACTATGTCCTAGGTTGTAAAGTGTTTATACTTAAAACCTTTAACAGTCATAAGACTATGGACTCTACTTCTCGTACTTAGGGGGATCAGCCCTTAGTACCATATTGTGCACAATATCTCAACGCTAAAGCGTAAATAATCCCCTTTTACAGGGTTGTTCATCTCAGTTTTGACATCAGAGTCCGCACCAAAGGAAGTTTGGTTTGGATAAGCTCAATAAGTATTTTGGAATTTAGAACGTTCATCAACTATGGACTAGTCGAATCAATAAGGGTTCACTAGTCCTATAAGGTTCAACAATAACATCGATATTCAACTTGAATAATAAATCTCAAGAGTATACAATCGAATAAGTATTGTATCACTGAATCATGCTTTTAAAAGAGTTACAATATGTAATATGAATTTCGAACTTGAACAATTAAAAACACGAGCTTACTCGATATAGAAACACAAGTCTAAGTCTTAATAAATGAATAAATTAGAATTTAGGGAACTTGCTAAATCAATAAGTTAGGGATAGGATACTTGCCTCTTGCACAAGCTACAATTATAATTCACGTTCTTTATTAAACCCTACACATCAATACGTTCACAATACAAATTAATCAATAACTCGATATACGTATCGAATCACACACATCGGTCTTGAGCACGTTATTGGACTATACAATTAACGATTCAAGTCATGTAATTAACTTATTAATTACTCACGTAATATAAGTTATTAACCTCTTATTATATGTTTAATCATGTCTTTATGTTCATTACATTAGGTTTTAAACCACCTCTTAGAACACACGAACACTTAGCAAAAAAAAAATTTCAAATTTCTGCAAGGGGCGCGGCCGCGCGCCAGTTACCCTTGGGACCAGCGCGGTCGCGCGGCAACGCAGACCCAGATTTCCAGTTCACGAATGACACACAAAGCAACCCAAATAAATCCAAATTAAACTAACGTAATGAATTTAAGGCTACCCATAAGATATAGAATTTACAGAAACATCATACCATGTTCTAAGCATGCTTTTAACACTTTAAATCACGGAATTACACAAATCACAACATTTAATTTCACTATTTTCAACATTTTATAAAGTTTTGAAAGAAAACAAGAATTCAACGTTACGGATTCGTTATAACACCGAATCCATTCGTTTAACTTCTATTTTGTTCGTTTAAATGTACACAATCACATTCAAGTGTTAATTTAAGTTAAATAAACGCATAAGGTGTGTAAATTTTGTACGTAAGGGCCATATGGGCCATATGTACAATTTTTACACTCTGTAACTTTTGAAAAATCAAATTAAGCATAACTACATGGATTTAATCGCACTAAATCATGCATACATGATATACAACATGTTATGATCATACAATAACACATATAAAATCATATCATACATTAATTATCAAATTAGTTATTCACAGAGAATCTAACATACGTTAATGGAAAACTTTAAGAACTTGAATTTAAAAACTTAGGAGAAGGAATTACCCTTGCTAGTTTGTGAAGATGATTCAAGGATGATGATATAAACTTTTCAAATTCTTCTTCTTCAATCTTTTCTCTCAAAATTCTCTCTGATTCTTTAAGTTTTATTTCCTCTGATATGAATATATAAATTGATATAGTATATATGTATATAAGTATAATACGTATAATATATAATGGGTGAGTGGTTGTCAGTTGGTCCCTTAGTGGGTTAACTGACCAACTCCCCTTAAGGCCTTGTTTGGCTAGCTTAAGGAATCCCTTCTCATTTATTTTAATTAATTTATTATAATATAGTTAATTAATGTCACACCCAATTAAATCAAATAATGCTATTTAAATCAATTAAATAAAATAGCATAAATCTACATTAAATCACATAGTCACATAATTAAAATTCTTATTTATTAATTATGTCTAATCATAAATCTCTAATTAATTAATAAATAAATTAGAATAACATTATGCTTATTAATTAATATATTAATCAAATAAGCTCAATTAAATACATACTTTGAATATAAAAATTCACCACATTAATTTAACTAATGTGACACATATAATTAAATTAATCTACCACAAATTCATCAATTAATTATTTAACTCAATAATTAAATCATCAAAAAATATTTATTTAATTCAATAAATATTCAAAATAAATTACAAAAATCTTGTTTGTCACATCTTTCCCCCCTTAAAAGGATTCTGTCCCCAGAATCACGGTTCAATTAAATTTCGTCCCGTTACATTCTCCCCCCCTTACAAAGATTCTGTCCCCAGAATCGCATAAACAAAAAAATTAAGTAAATAAATCTGGGTAATTCTTCATCATATGCTCTTCGAGTTCCCACGTAGCTTCTTCAGCATTGTGGTTCCTCCAAATTACCTTAACAGAAGGTATAATTTTATTTCTGAGGACTTGCTCTTTCCTGTCAACAATCTGAACAGGAATTTCTTCATAGGATAAGTCTTTCTCAAAATGTAGGGGTTCATATTCAATCACATGTTTGTAATCGGGTTTGTAGGGGCGTAAAACTGACACATGAAAGACGTTGTGGACATTCTCAAGCGCCGGAGGTAAGGCTACCTCATACGCAACTTCTCCAATCCTTCGCAGTACTTCAAAGGGTCCAATGAACCTTGGGCTCAATTTTCCCTTCTTACCGAATCTGATCTTCCCCTTCCAGGGAGAGACTTTCAAGAACACATAGCTACCCGATTCAAACTCAACGTTCTTACGGTGTGGATCGGCGTATTTCTTCTGCCTATCCTGAGCTGCTACCAGTCTTGTTCTGATCACTTTGACTATCTCTGCTGTCTGCTGTACCAGTTCTGGACCTAATAGTTGTCTCTCGCCAACTTCATCCCAGTATAGCGGGGTTCTGCATTTTCTTCCGTACAACGCTTCGTAAGGCGGCATGCCAATACTAGCATGGTAACTGTTGTTGTAACCGAATTCCACAAGCGGTAGGTGATCATCCCAATTTCCTTTAAAATCCATGATGCATGCTCTCAACATATCTTCCAATGTCTGGATCGTTCTTTCACTCTGCCCATCTGTCTGAGGGTGATAAGCCGTACTCATTCTCAACTGTGTCCCCATGCATTCTTGTAGTCGCTTCCAGAAGTTCGATGTGAAACGCGGATCTCTGTCGGAAACAATTGACACCGGAACTCCGTGCCTCGAAACAATCTCTTTCACATATAGCCTTGCCAACTGGTCTAAGTTGAATCTGATTTTAATCGGAAGGAAGTGTGCGGATTTCGTCAGTCGGTCAACGATAACCCATACTGCGTCGTAGCCTTTCTGAGTCGTCGGAAGGCCAACCACGAAATCCATCGTAATGTGTTCCCATTTCCATTCTGGGATTTCCAGGGGTTGTAGCAAACCACTTGGTCTCTGATGTTCTGCTTTCACTTTCTGACAGGTTAGACACTTTGCAACACACTCAGCAACATCTCGTTTCAAATTCGGCCACCAGAAGTGCTGTCGAAGATCCTGGTACATCTTGGTACTACCGGGGTGAATTGAATACCGTGAGCTATGAGCCTCTCTCAAAATGTCATCCTTAATCTCTGGCACTGACGGTACCCGAACTCTATTCTCAAATCTCAGTAGTCCCTCACTGTCTATCTTGAATCTCGGTTCGGTTCCTTCAGATATCTTTTTCTTAACCTTCTCACATTCTTCGTCCTGAAGTTGAGCTTCCTTAACTTTATCCAATAGGGTTGTACCAGCTTGAATCTGAAACAACTTCTCGTCAATCTCCATCGAATACTTCACTTCCAATTTCAGCTTTTCCATTGCTGAAATTAGTTCCTCCTGAGTAGTCAACATCATCAATTTCTCCCGACCCTTTCTGCTTAAGGCGTCGGCAACCACATTAGCCTTACCCGGATGGTATAAGATTTCACAGTCATAGTCCTTAATTAACTCCAGCCACCTTCTCTGGCGCATATTCAAGTCCTTCTGTGTAAAGATATATTTCAGACTCTTGTGGTCTGTATATATTTCACACTTCTCCCCATAGAGATAGTGTCTCCAAATTTTTAAAGCAAATACCACGGCAGCTAACTCCAAGTCATGGGTCGGATACCCCTTCTCATAGTCTTTCAATTGTCGTGACGCATACGCAATGACCCTGCCGTTTTGCATAAGCACACAGCCAAGTCCTTTATGCGACGCATCACTATAAACCACAAAATTGCCTGTGTCGTCCGGAAGGGATAACACAGGTGCTGAACTCAACCTCCTCTTGAGCTCTTGGAAACTTTCCTCACACTTCTCTGTCCAAACGAATTTCACCGATTTTCTAGTCAAATTTGTCAGCGGAGTTGCGATCTTGGAAAAGTCCTGAATAAATCTTCTATAATAACCCGCCAATCCAAGAAAACTCCTCACTTCCGACGGTGTTTTCGGCAGATCCCAGTTCATCACAGCTTCGACTTTAGAGGGATCTACCGAAATTCCGTCCTTGTCGATCACATGTCCAAGAAATTGCACTCTTTCAATCCAGAATTCACATTTAGAAAATTTGGCGTACAACTTCTCTCTTCTCAACGCCTCTAATGTTAACTTCAGATGTTCTACATGTTCTTCCTTGGTCTTCGAGTATACCAAAATATCGTCGATAAAGACCACCACGAATTTGTCCAAAAACGGCTTGAACACTCCATTCATTAAGCCCATGAATGCTGCAGGAGCATTCGTTAGACCAAATGACATTACCAAAAATTCGTAGTGACCATATCGAGTCCTAAATGCTGTCTTTGGAACATCCTCTGGCCTCACCTTCAGCTGATGATAGCCACTCCTCAAGTCTATCTTTGAAAAGTACCTTGCACCCTTCAATTGGTCGAACAGATCGTCGATCCTCGGTAATGGATATCTATTCTTAATTGTGACCTTATTCAGTTCTCTGTAGTCGATGCAAAGCCGCATCGTCCCGTCCTTCTTCTTCACAAATAACACCGGCGCTCCCCACGGCGATACGCTCGGTTGGATGTACTTCTTGTCCAGTAACTCTTGTAGTTGTACCATTAACTCTTTCATCTCTACCGGAGCCATCCGGTATGGTGCCTTCGATATTGGGGCCGTCCCTGGCGCCAAATCGATCACAAACTCAACCTCTCTGTCTGGCGGAAGTCCTGGCAGATCATCCGGAAATACGTCTAAGAAGTCCCTCACGACTGGTATATCTTCTAATTTCGAATTTTCTTTACGACTATCGACTATGTAGGCTAAATATCCTACACAGCCTTGTCTTAACAACTTCCTGGCCTGCATCATCGTCAGACAACTCGCTTGTCTAGGCGATTTACTGCCATAAAACACAACCTTTGACGGGGTCATAAGGTTGATACACTTCCTCTGGCAATCAATTACAGCCCCATAATTGACTAGCCAATCCATTCCCAGAATAACATCGAATTCCCCAAGTCTAATCGGGATAAGATTTACGTTCATAATGTTACCCTTAATATCTACTCTACAGTTCTTGTGTACATACTTAACAGGGATTACTTCTCTATTCGCAATCTCTATATTCATGGGGTATTCTAACTCGTCCATAGGAAGTTCTAAGTTCTTAGCAAAGTCATCGGATATAAATGAACAAGTAGCACCCGAATCAAATAGTACATAAGCATTAACTTTATTGATCGGAATGATACCTGACACCACATCGCGAGACTGCACAGCATCCTGCACGGTCATGTTGAAGGTCCTGGCGGTTGGTCGGTTGGTTGCGGTTGGTCCCGTGATAGTTAAAGCACTTCCACCGCTGTTTCCCCTGTTTCCACCTGATCCTTCCCTTCCAGATCCCTTCTTGGGACAGTCCCTTGCCAGATGGTCCTTTGAGCCGCAAGTGAAGCAAGCGCCCTTCTTTGGGTTCGGACAGTTAGGTGCTATGTGGCCTTCCTGACCACAATTATAACATACTCGTTTTCCCTTCATACAGACCCCCAGGTGAGCTTTCCCGCAGGTCGAACAAGCTTCGATCCTCTTTTTCTGACCACCTTGCTGATTCCCAGTCGATGAGTTATCATTCCACCTCCTCTTCTGATTATTACTCCCTCCCGTGTTGCTACCACTAGCCTTGTTAATTCCTTCACCTTCACTCTTCTTCTTTTTCTGATCTTGGTTATACTTTGTAACTGCATCACTCCCGCCTTCAGCGAGAATGGCCTTCTCCAACACCCCAGCAAAAGTGTTCAATTGGAACATTGACACTTTGCTATACAACCAGGGCTTCAGGCCCTGTTCAAACCTCCTTGCCTTCCTCTGATCGGTGTGCACTTGATACGTGGCAAACCTAGCCAACTCATTGAATTTCGCCGCATATTCTGGTACGGACATATTTCCCTGTTTCAGTTCCAAGAACTGGACCTCCATTTGATTCTGCGAGCTGGTCGGAAAGTACATCTCGAAGAACATCTCCTTGAACCTCTCCCAGGTAATCACACCTTCACCTCCCCGGACCTTATTCGCTTGCCACCAATAGCTGGCCTCAGATTTCAGCATGAACGTTGCATAGGCGGTTTTCTGGTCCTCTCTGACTCTGGCGACGTCAAAAACTTTTTCCATCTCCATGACCCAGGTTTGAGCTTCTATCGGGTTCATGGTGCCTTTAAACTCTGGCGGTCCCACCGCCTTGAAGTCCTTGAACGTTGTGGTCGGTGGAGCTTGAGGTTGGTTGTTAAGCGCTCCAGCAAGTAAGTTCGCCAACTGCTGAACGGGGTTAGCATTGGCGTCGTTGTTGTTGTTAGTTGACCCTTCTTGGGCCTGTTGACGGTTAGATCGTCTCCTTGGCGGCATTTTACTGTTAAGAAATACGCGTATTAGAACTTTATTCAATCTTTTAAATATCTAAGGCTTAACTTAAACATTTAGACACAATCAGTCAACACATTATCTCAAATAAACTCTGATATATTACTAAATCAAAAGTTTTAACATAATACGATAGCATCACTGCTATTTACATCAACTATCCTGAGATAAAGAATCTACAGGATTTAAAACATAAAATATTCCTCTGTTTATAAACACATTGGAATTTACATTATTAACTACCAGATAGGTTTCACAAAATCAAATGTTCCTATCACTGCCCATTAAGGCGACGAACAGCTTTGCCACGCTCTTCTTCCATAATCCGAGACATCGTCCTGCGATCTAGCATGTACGACGGTAGTCCTTCAAACTGAATTGGGTACCTCATAACCCGATCCTGGGCCTCGTCAATTGCATACTGAAGTATAGAGTACGTCTCTTCAAGCTTGGCCTTCTTCGCCCGACAATTATCTTCTGCGAGATCTGCTCGTCGTGATTCCCTTACCCAAGCCTCCTCTGCTATGGCCAGCCTTGCTGATTTCTCTTTTAGTTCATTCTTCAATTCCTCAATTTCCTCTGACTTCTGCTCGGTTTGGCCCTTCTCGTGAGCCAAATTCCACTCTACATTTCCCAAACGTGTGTGAAGAGCCTCAACCTCTCCATCCCTCAGCTCGATGGTAGACTGTTGAGTAACCGACCGCTCCCTCAGCTCCTGAACAGTCTCCCTCAGCTCCTGAACAGTATCACGTAACTCTATGTTACGGTCATACAGCTCGTCATACATCTCAGCACTGATAGAGCTCGGCGGGAACTCTTCAGGGTCTTCCTCCTCCTCTTCAGCTGCCTCAGCCTGAACTTCAATCTCCTCAGGGTCTTCCTCAGAGTCCTCCTCTGAATTAGACACCGGCGCAATCTCCTGACCAATGACTGTGATCAAGGGTGATGGCTCTCGTCGGACTAACTGCTCCCAAACTACGTGGATATCTCGGGGCTCCTCCTCTCTAGCCTCTAGGGGTACAAGGTCCCTGGACTGACTAGGTTCTCCAGCATTCGTCATCCTGACAAATAAAATTTTAAGTTTTAGTAATTACGTGATGCTAATCGAGACTCGAATATATAAGTATAAGCACGTAGCACATAAGGTAAGTTATTATCTTTCTTAGAACTCGATAAGAGTTATCATTACTATGTTCTCGATCTCTAAAAAGGCTACTATCCTAAGGTTTTTCCCCACCTAAGGTTCATAACCTACAGCTTTGATACCAACCTGTGACACCCCCAAATCCGGGTACTTCAATTTCCACGGGACTTGGTGTTCACTGTACAAATATCATCTATCTATCTACCCATAGTAAATGCAAACCATGAAATAAATAGAAATAATCCTCCCCTTATGGGGTTACAACATCTGAAAAGAAATACATCAATCCCAGGTCGTACTTAACCTTAAATATCAAATGCGGAAATATAAATAATTAAATAAGTTTTACACAACTTTAACATAAGTCTGAAACATAAACACATAAAATAAACAACAAGTCTTCATCACTTGTTGACTTTGCCCTTGCCTTTGCTAGTAGAAGGCTCGTCAGACCTTTCGTTCTTAACTGCAATGTTATTATTACGCAAGAGTGAGCACGGTTGCCCACAAGTATAATAATATGACAACAATATAATAACATGCGAGTGAATCAAGGACATCTGAATAAAGAAACTCAACTTTTGACTCGAGGATAAATAACAGGAATCAAAATATCATCTGAGGGTCATAAGACCTTGAACTATGTCCTAGGTTGTAAAGTGTTTATACTTAAAACCTTTAACAGTCATAAGACTATGGACTCTACTTCTCGTACTTAGGGGGATCAGCCCTTAGTACCATATTGTGCACAATATCTCAACGCTAAAGCGTAAATAATCCCCTTTTACAGGGTTGTTCATCTCAGTTTTGACATCAGAGTCCGCACCAAAGGAAGTTTGGTTTGGATAAGCTCAATAAGTATTTTGGAATTTAGAACGTTCATCAACTATGGACTAGTCGAATCAATAAGGGTTCACTAGTCCTATAAGGTTCAACAATAACATCGATATTCAACTTGAATAATAAATCTCAAGAGTATACAATCGAATAAGTATTGTATCACTGAATCATGCTTTTAAAAGAGTTACAATATGTAATATGAATTTCGAACTTGAACAATTAAAAACACGAGCTTACTCGATATAGAAACACAAGTCTAAGGCTTAATAAATGAATAAATTAGAATTTAGGGAACTTGCTAAATCAATAAGTTAGGGATAGGATACTTGCCTCTTGCACAAGCTACAATTATAATTCACGTTCTTTATTAAACCCTACACATCAATACGTTCACAATACAAATTAATCAATAACTCGATATACGTATCGAATCACACACATCGGTCTTGAGCACGTTATTGGACTATACAATTAACGATTCAAGTCATGTAATTAACTTATTAATTACTCACGTAATATAAGTTATTAACCTCTTATTATATGTTTAATCATGTCTTTATGTTCATTACATTAGGTTTTAAACCACCTCTTAGAACACACGAACACTTAGCAAAAAAAAAATTTCAAATTTCTGCAAGGGGCGCGGCCGCTCGCCAGTTACCCTTGGGACCAGCGCGGTCGCGCGGCAACGCAGACCCAGATTTCCAGTTCGCGAATGACACACAGAGCAACCCAAATAAATCCAAATTAAACTAACGTAATGAATTTAAGGCTACCCATAAGATATAGAATTTACAGAAACATCATACCATGTTCTAAGCATGCTTTTAACACTTTAAATCACGGAATTACACAAATCACAACATTTAATTTCACTATTTTCAACATTTTATAAAGTTTTGAAAGAAAACAAGAATTCAACGTTACGGATTCGTTATAACACCGAATCCATTCGTTTAACTTCTATTTTGTTCGTTTAAATGTACACAATCACATTCAAGTGTTAATTTAAGTTAAATAAACGCATAAGGTGTGTAAATTTTGTACGTAAGGGCCATATGGGCCATATGTACAATTTTTACACTCTGTAACTTTTGAAAAATCAAATTAAGCATAACTACATGGATTTAATCGCACTAAATCATGCATACATGATATACAACATGTTATGATCATACAATAACACATATAAAATCATATCATACATTAATTATCAAATTAGTTATTCACAGAGAATCTAACATACGTTAATGGAAAACTTTAAGAACTTGAATTTAAAAACTTAGGAGAAGGAATTACCCTTGCTAGTTTGTGAAGATGATTCAAGGATGATGATATAAACTTTTCAAATTCTTCTTCTTCAATCTTTTCTCTCAAAATTCTCTCTGATTCTTTAAGTTTTATTTCCTCTGATATGAATATATAAATTGATATAGTATATATGTATATAAGTATAATACGTATAATATATAATGGGTGAGTGGTTGTCAGTTGGTCCCTTAGTGGGTTAACTGACCAACTCCCCTTAAGGCCTTGTTTGGCTAGCTTAAGGAATCCCTTCTCATTTATTTTAATTAATTTATTATAATATAGTTAATTAATGTCACACCCAATTAAATCAAATAATGCTATTTAAATCAATTAAATAAAATAGCATAAATCTACATTAAATCACATAGTCACATAATTAAAATTCTTATTTATTAATTATGTCTAATCATAAATCTCTAATTAATTAATAAATTAATTAGAATAACATTATGCTTATTAATTAATATATTAATCAAATAAGCTCAATTAAATACATACTTTGAATATAAAAATTCACCACATTAATTTAACTAATGTGACACATATAATTAAATTAATCTACCACAAATTCATCAATTAATTATTTAACTCAATAATTAAATCATCAAAAAATATTTATTTAATTCAATAAATATTCAAAATAAATTACAAAAATCTTGTTTGTCACACTTTATCACCCGGGTAAGGCAAACGTAGTTGCCGACGCTCTGAGTAGAAAAGGAAGGGAGAAACTGTTTCACTTGATGACTCAAAAGGAGTTGATAAGAGAGATGGAGAAATTGGAAATAGAGGTAAAAGGACCGGAGAGGTCTGAAGAGAAGTTGTTCGTAATGGAAGCTTGTCCGACATTGTTGGATAGAGTAAAAGAAGCACAAGAGAAACATGAGGAGTGCGAGAAAATCAGAAAGAGGATCGCAGAAAATGAAGAGGAAAGCTTCTGAATGGACAAAGACGGTATCTTAAGATTCGAAGAAAGAGTGTGGGTACCAGCGGTAACCGAATTGAGAGAAAAGATTTTGCACGAGGCACACAATACGATGTATTCTGTTCATCCGGGAGGCACTAAGATGTACCGAGATTTGAGGCAACACTTTTGGTGGCCCAATCTGAAACGGGAAGTCACAGAGTGCGTTAGTAGGTGTTTGACTTGCCAACGCGTTAAAGCAGAGCACCAGCAGCCGAGTGGTTTACTATAACCGTTGGAAATACCGGAGTGGAAATGGGAGCATATTACGATGGACTTCGTGGTAGGACTTCCAGTCACACAGAAGGGATATGATGCCATTTGGGATATCGTGGATCGACCAACAAAGACCACACATTTTCTACCGATCAAGATCCGCTACAGTTTGAATCAGTTAGCGAGTCTGTACGTAAAGGAGATTATTTCATGACATGGAGTGCCGATGTCAATTGTCTCTGATCGAGATCCGCGCTTCACATCAAATTTTTGGAAAAGTTTGTAAGAGAGGATGGGAACACAGTTGAGGTTGAGTACCGCTTATCATCCTCAGACAGACGGACAGAGTGAGCGAACTATACAAACGCTAGAAGACATGCTTAGGACTTGTGTGATGGACTTCAAGGGAAATTGGGACGACCACCTACCCTTAGTAGAATTTGCGTATAACAATAGTTATCATGTGAGTATCGGCATGCCACCGTACGAAGCTGTTGGTCCGATTAGATGACACAATTAACGCACAAGTATACGCAGCCAACGAGTAATAAAGTGAAAGTAAGATATCATTCCCATGAGGAATTAACAGATAAACAGTCGCCAAGCACTAGTCCGTAATCATCTCGATCTTATTTAAACAGATGGTAAAGAGAATGAATTAAAACTAAGTTAAACTAGGCAAGGAATTTAAAACATGCAATAAATAATCCTAAGGTAGAATCAGATAATGAAAATAAGAGATCTCAATTTCCCCTAATGATTCGTCTAAGTCGACACACTCCCAATTAGGTCAAATCAATCATTACAGTTATTAGCCGAGAACACGAAAGTGGGAGTAGGCCATCTTTCGATGCACCTAAACCGTATCACATGCAATCCACAGGTGATAGACGCACGTGAACACCCATATTACCTAAACCACTATATGTCTATGTGATTTACAAATAATTAGGGTTGAAGGTCAAGTTCTCTATTGGCTACAGGCGGCGCTTCGGTATATGTCTATCCTAAGCACAAATCATAAGTCCAACGCCATGTGACCCTATAATCGCCCGCTACTGTTATTAGATCCATACCTATGTTTTGTCTTTCGATCCCACATAGGTTATCACAGTAATTGGTTGCAACTCAATTAAGCAATTAAAGCATACATCGCAATAGATAAGCATATAGCAATCAAATAAGACCAACATGGAAGGGAAATCAACATCAACTACTCAAAAGGTTCCATTGGAATCTCAAAATATAAATTAAGGCATAGACAACCCAAATATATTATCCACAAGGTTCATAAACATTATCCGAATATAAATTTAATACAAGGAGAGTTAAGAGATAGAAAAATGCAAATCTTGAGTCTTCCTCCTTGTTTGGATCTTTGATGCCCAACCCTTGCTTCAATCTTCACAAACTAATCTAACCGTAGAATCTAACTAAACTAATTTTACACTAATCTACTCCTAATCTATCCTAATCTAAACAAGAAATGGAAAAGAAAGGAGAAGGGAAAACTAGGGCTTGAACTCCCTAATGGAGACTCTCTTGAATGCTGCTTACGAGCCCCCTTTAAAGCTTCTCCCGATCAGTCAAACAAAAAGTTAAACAATTTTCTGCTGGGGACAGGTGCGGCCGCGCGCACCTTAAGCCTATTCTAGGCGTGGGCCGCGCAGCACCAAAAAGTTGGAATCTGCAGCTGCTTGCTGGTGCTGGTTTGCGTCGTGTATTCTTCAGTTGCTTTCTCCTGCCCCTCTTGCATTTGCCTCTTATTAGCCTTGCTTGTTACCTCTAGCCTCATGCCATTTCATTGCTTTAAGCTTATTTCAGCTCCTTGCCCCATTTAGGCAATCTTTTGCTCTTTTAACGCGCAAGTACTCCTAAGAGAGTTCCTTAACCTGAAAAACATAAAATAAGGGAAAAACACATTAAACTCACAAGATTACTTAAGTTTAAGCAACCGAATGAGTTGGAAAGTATCTGAATAAGTGGTCCTAAAACCACTTATCAGAAGCTCTTTACAGAAGAAAGTGCAGAACGCCATTATATTGGGACGAAGTCGGAGAGCGACGAATACTCGGACCAGAGTTAGTTCAACAAACCGCAGACGTGGTGACAGTGATAAGAGCCAGACTAGTAGCAACTCAAGGCCGCCAAAAAAAGTACGCAGATTTGCATCGACAGGACCGTGACTTTAAAGTCGGCAGTTTCGTATTCTTGAAGGTATCGCTATGGAAGAGAAAAATCCGTTTCGGCAAGAAAGGAAAGTTGAGTCCAAGATTCATAGGACCGTTCGAGATACTGAAGCAAGTGGGCGAAGTGGCATACAAAGTTGCATTACCACCCGAGTTGGAGCACATCCACAACGTGTTCCACATTTTCGTATTGCGATCGTACAAGGCCGACTACAAGCACGTGATTTCTTACGAGCCCATTCAAGTGGAGAAGAACTTAGCTTACGAAGAAATTCCTGTCCAGATATTAGATAGGAAAGAGCAAACCTTAAGAAATAAAGTTATTTCATCTGTAAAAGTACTTTGGCATAACCACGATGTCGAGGAGGCTACGTGGGAATTAGAAGATAGGATGATGAGGGATTATTCCCATCTATTTGTGTAACCTTGTAGCAATTTTGAGGACGAAATTTTTATAAGGGGGGGAGGATGTAATACCCGAGAATTTCCATATATTATTAAATGAATATATTAAATTGGAATGAGTAAGTATTTGAATATAAATGATTTTGTGTTATGAGATGAGTTAACTCAATTATATTAAATTGAATATTTATGATAATTGAGAAAATATGGAGTTTGCGATAAACTCGTTGAATGCCTTGTGTGGCACAGTGATGAGAAATATTAATGATTATATTAATTAACGAAGGAATTACTAAGTGAACGATTAATCTATATTAATTGTTAATATAATAATGGTATGTTGAATTATTATTATTGCGAGTGATAGCATGATAATAAGTATATTGTTTATAAATATAATAATATTTATATTTATTTAATGTGATAATTAATCATATAAATGTTAAGTAATTGTTATGAAAATTAATAATTACATTAATTGATAGGGAATGGATTAATTAATAATTACATTAATTGATGGGGAATGGATTAATTAATATTATTGTTAATTAATCAATAAGACGAATAATTTATTTATTTGACATTATGAATAACAAAAACAAATAAGTAAGTTATTAAGATTATATTGATTATTATGTGCAAGTATGCAATAATTAAATATATAAAGTATATGAAATACAACTATATTATATAGTATAGTGAAACACTTAAGTGTGATCATGCTAGTATATATAAACTATATTATATAGTGCAATGTGATTATACTACATATAGAAATCATATATTAAGATTAATTAAAATATATAAGCTACATGATTTATGCTTATGTGACAATATGTATATGAGTATACATTAAAATAGTACATCATGGATATATTGTAAACAATTGTTGATTAATAGAATTTAATAATAAAGGACAATGTAGTGTGATAATATCTGAGAAGATTATACCGATGTGATAAAATGTACATGGATTATATGTATGCTACATTGTCATATTATATATCAAGTTACATATACTACCTTGAAATATTAATTATGTGACTTACATTGTGACTCTAAGTACATTATAATCTATATATGTATATAGTATGTATATATGGCCTTAGTATTAATACACTTCGTGATGATAGAATGTTGGGTATTTAGAAGCTTGTCCTATATTGATAGTCACAATTCTCCTTCACGTGAACAACTCAAAGCCTATGCTTACTCTTTCTTCTCAATTTCAGCAAACTCCATAGCATCATAGCTCATGATCAATGGGGGAGTGGGAATAATGATTTGATTCACCAACTAATTACCTACCACTCCATAACCTTCATACAATTCCTTCATTTGTTGGTTTAAATTGAAGAACAATGACATTGTCTGGACATTTATTTCTCTATAAATACAAGCTCTCCTTCTCCATTTTCTTTGCTGAGATTTTGCTAAGTGTTGAGAGGGAGCATATACATATATCAGTGTTGAGCATTCTAAATTTAGCAGCAAGTCCAATTAACTTATAGCAAAGATATAATATACTTTTCTTGTTCTTCATTCAAGTTTACTGTCAAGATTTTAATTCTTGAATTGAGTATGGAATTCATGATTATGTGAGCAAGTAATGTTTGTTAATTGTTCCTTAGTTGCTATACTAACTTATATATATGTTTAGTCTGTTATATGGCTGATTAGAATCAAGTTCGTATTAAGTTTCTGTGCTTGGG